>VOPJ01014684.1:0-74571 GCA_014673585.1 Semibalanus balanoides | reverse complement strand
TAAGGGATCCGAATCTGTCGCTGAATGTGAATGTGAATATTTCGCTGTATTCACACACGTTTCCAAATGCTTCCAAATAAAAAGCGAACAAAAGAAAGTCAGCAGAGTAAAGGTCGCACCCGGGATATGTCATTCTTTGATCTTCCTGTTTTACAAAGCTGAATCACAGACGTATCCAATTTGTGTCGTCCTAGAAAATTCCGCCCGCATCGTTTTAAGCGATAGCCATTTTGTTTTGGCAAATAATGTAGATTCTTAGCCTAAATACCTTAAGGTTTGGATTGCGGTTCTCGCGGGAAGGGCAGCCCCCCCCCCCGACACACCTGTTTAGAGTGGGGGCACGCTGGTCCCCCGCAACGACCCTGTGTACAACAGCCAATGCCAAACAGGAGTACCATGGTTTGTCGTGGTTTGCCACCAGCTGTTGTGGGTTTGTGTACCTATGGCTTGAATAGTTAAACTAAATGCTGTTCCACACAGGGCAGTGTGACACCGCAATAGCCGATGCTGTCCTGCTCGTCTGTATCTGTACGCACGCCTGTACAGTGTGCACTCATGTGCCAGTGAACGCTGTCGCAGTCTCCACCCGAGGCCGACACTACCGCGTCGATGGTGGATGCCTCATTCCGTCGCCTGTCGGCACTGTCGCCTGTCACGGCGGTCCGGGCACGACGGAGGCCGCCGCCACGTCGTCTCGGCTTAGATCGCTTGGTCGTCCACGAATGTTTCCTAGAGAGAAGAGGTGGACGCCGCACAGGCAGGGGCACCACAGCAGGATGTGCCGCGGCGTGTCCGCCTCCTCCCCGCAGACGCGAGCGATCCCGCAGACGGGCCGCCGGGCGCCAGGCGTCGCTTTAGCCCGCGGGCATCGGTCAGTCGGACGGCGTCCGGCTCTGTGAAGCCACTGGACGGAACCGAACCAGTGCCAGGCACGCAGCTGGTGTACGTCGACGGCTGATGTCCGGCTCTCGCCGCTGATCGGGCATGGCAGATGTCCTCCGAAGATGTCCTTATGCCAGCCGTCCGGCCATGCCCGCAGCCGGCTGCCACTTGCGCGGCAGGCGGCCCTGACGGCGCGCGGCGCGGGTGACGCTCCTGGTGACGGTGTCGATGGACGTGTCCGTCTGGTCCAGTGTAGACTCGTCTTTGGCGACGATATCGGCGCGCTCGTTACGACGTAACAAAGGTCGCCTCGTCGACCGTCGTTCCGTGCGGCCGCCTCGTCGTTCCGTGCGGCCCGGTGCCGTCCCCCGTCGCCGTCCGACACGCTGTTGATTGTCGGGTATCGGCGCCGGCAGCAGAGCTGTCAGGCACCCGGCCTTTGTCGCGCCCAATGGCGCTCCATCGGAGCTGGAGCCCTTAGCGTGCCGACCGGCCGTGTTGATCGGGCATGAGCTGTCCGAAGGTCCCCCCTACGGAGGACCATACATTCAGGCTGATGGATGGACGATTTGCCTCCGGGCGGTCACGCGGCGCAACAATCTCCTCGACTGTTGTTTGGTGATGGAGTAGCCTTTAATAACAGGGGTAGTAAGAGGTAGTGTTCGGACCGCGTCTTTCAGGTGTGCAGGAGTGGGATTCCTACTGCAAACTGCTGCACTGATGGTGTCTCACAGGTGTAAGCGACTTCATTTCGACTGGTCTTCGATCTTAGTTATTTTTTTGTTTCTTTGTTTCTTTGATTTGATTCTTTGATCTTTGTTTGTTGAGTTGATCAAAATTGTATTTAAACAACAATAAAATATCGTATCAATCAGGCTATTTGATGTTTTCTAATACAGCTAATGAGAAAGTCAACATTTCATATATTTCTAACGACATCCTAGTTCATCCTTAGAAAGCTTGAAGCCATTCAATACTTCTCGCTTCGTTTTAAGTTCACCATTACAACTTAGCATAAGTTTTGCCTTTGTACGAGAATGTCCACGGCTCTTTCCATTATACGAGTATATCCTCGTACCTATCGCGTGAAGAAAAATCAAAGGAAGCTTCAATGACGGGGTCAGACAGTTGAGCATTGTGACTCAGCAAAAACCTCTGGCCAGGCATCGCTTGTTCTTAGCAATTACTATTTTTGTCTTCTTTGGTGTGATGCTTAATCAGCATTCATCAGTGGCTGCTGAGTAAACCATGGGGTACGGGTTCGATGAAAAGCCGCTCAAGTGGATCCGAACATTTTTTCACGGGACAAAATCAGCAAGTGGTGAAAAAGGGACATCGATCTGGCTGGATGGAGGTTTCTAGTGGAATACCACAAGGACCAGTTGTAGGGCGTCTATTGTTCATTTTGTTCAATGACAACATGCCTGATACAGTCATTCTTAAATTCGAACATTCATGGATATATGAAGATTAATGGCGCTTTGGACTCAAGTGGGAGTTCTCCCGCTCCCCGCTTTTACCGTGTGGCGAAATGAAAAGTTGGGAGCCTTGCCCCAGGGGACTTGCATCTTCTCCTCACGATGCAAGAAATTCAACTTGAAGAATCGTCTGCCAGTGCAGAGACCCAGTCCATTAGTCGACTTAGGTATAAAGCTCGGGCAATAGCCAGCTGCAGCAGCTTCCCTGGTTCACCAGCTCCGGAGAGGAATCAGACACCTCTTTGCGAAGATCGATTGTTATACGATGCCTCTGCTGCTCAATCCACCCTTCTAGCTCATCTACATCTTGAATACGGTTATGCCCTTGTGGCCCTTTCAACAGAGCCGATCGATTGTCGTCGTAAAAAGGTTGAGTAGAGTGCCGCTCGTCTGGTCTCTCCACTATTTATTATAAATAACTCCCGGGGCGCCTCCATATACTGCAGCCAACATCATTCGTGCAGGAAGAGATGAGTTCATGGGATTCTGGTGCATCAGCTCCTCCAATGCGTCCTATACGTGCGATCGAATGTCATTCTTACCAGTGCTTGAGGACCAAAGGACACGCGCATGGTAGTTGAAGATGTGCTGCAAGCAGAGCCTGAGTATCTAGAGTACTGATCACCAGACTGGTTATTGGTTCGACACTGATTGAATCGATTGGAGTAGTTCAATCAAAATTCATTGAATCTCAAATGGTTGATTCACCACCAGATCTCTTAATTTATGAATCGTGATTGAATTAAAACCTGTATAAAATCAAAGCTGTTTGAATCCAAAGATATAACGATTCTTAACGATTCAAGGAGGCACTGGTAAATTGTGCAAATACATGCAGTCCCAGTGGCTGCATTTATTTATACTGAAATCGTATTGCTGCAACAATGTTTTAAAGATCATACAGGGTGGCCCAGATAAAACGTAATCCACATTTTCTTCAATTTTGAAAAATGTATTAACTGCACAGTCAATACTGAGATATCATTCGAAAGACAATTCAATGGCAAAACAATCACCATCAGTCGTAGCCATCAGGAACTCGCACCCTCGCGTTCGCGACCCTACAGCAGAAGCATGCTCAAGGTGAGCCCCGGGGCGCGTCCTGAGATCGCCGGCAGTCGGACGTGCGTGCAGTTGGTTCCACCGTCGCGGTTGATCTGTCGACCTACGCGCCCCATCTCGGACTCGATTCGGCCTGAGCTCACAACCTGTCCGCTGGTTATGTCCCCTGTAGGCCTCATTTCTGATAGCTGGTCCTCACAGCAATGAAAGTCTAGGGCATGAACAGGTTCGGACACAGTGTTGAAGCCCACTGACCACGGCCTTCTCTGAAGCTGATGTTCGCCCCCGGGAAGTTGGCTTTGCGCTCCTGGCTTGTTTGTTCTCTAATCTTATTCATGCCCCCTAGTGTTGCCTTTTCAACCAAGCGCCTGGGTCTACCGTGTGACATTCTTGGTGCAACCTTTTGCGGGTTCATCCGCCGTTAGGATCTTAGTCAGAAATGAAACTTTTCAACGCAGAATGTTCATCCCCGGGTTGGCCCCAATCCGGGGTTTACCCGGGTGCGGAACCCCAGCTCAAGAACAGAAGTTACATACAGGGACAAACCAGCGACAGCTCTTTCGTGAGTCAGGCCGCCATTAGGTCGAGATGGGGCGCGTCACCGTCGACCAGATCAGCCGCACGGTGAACCACCTGCAGCACGTCCGACTGCCGCGCATCCAGGACCGCCACGGGGATCACCTTGAGTATCTGCTATTGGATCGCGATCCGAGGGTGCGAGCTTCCTGATGGCTACGACTGATGGTGATGGCTTTGCCATTTAATTGTCTTTCCAATGATATCTCAGTCTTGACTGTGCAGTTAATACATTTTTCATAGTTGAAGAAAATGTGGGTTACATTTTATCTGAGCCACCCTATATATGTATGTATATTTTCATCTTTATGGATTTGTCATAAATTCAGCACATACATGTAAATGTTGAATCAAACGTGAAACGATTAAAACATTTGTTTTCATGTTTTGATGCGGAAAGATCCAATTCTAAAATATCCCTGAATCGTACGGTGATTGAATCATTCAGATTCCGAAATGAATCATGATTGAATCGTTCCAAAAAGTTGAACCAATAAACAGTCTGATGATAACGTTTTCAGACGGCGTGATTGGTTCATGGTTGTCTCTGCTTTCTGGCTCATTTGCCCACTTTTGATTGCATTTATGAGCTTTGTGTGTGTTATTTGTATTCGACACCATGACTTGTGTGTTTCTGGGTATCAGTGGGAAACATCGCTCTTCATATTGGTAGGTAAACATCATCAAAGATGAGGCAGCTCAACCATAATTGATCAGTGTTCTTCGCCTAGCAAATGCAATGCTTTCACTTAGGAACGACTTTCATTTCATCATCCATGTATAAGTGGCATGTAGCAATCGCGATCTGCTAATAAATAGAACCAGTAAAGCACGCTAGAGGCCTACAAGAGATGAGCTACATCGCTACCCGTAGCACCAGTGCTAATAAATTAATCAACATTATTTTGTAACCGAGAAAGCCAACTTCCGCCCTTCACGCTGTCATCGAGAACGAGCATGTGGTTTCAGCTAATCTGTGACTCATTCTATTCGCCAGTCAGCAGCCTCATTCCGTACGGGTCCCCCATCGCTCTTCACTCGCGATCCCGATAGCCCCACTCACCAGCACGGGAAAGCACACGTGTCGCTCTTCGGGATATGGCAGCCGGCTTTTCACGATCACTAGGTATCACTAAGTATTTCGCACAAGTATACCCACGCGTATGGTCGATGTGCAGCCCTCGCTGGCTCCTCCCATAAATCAATTGTAACCCAACTAGAACGCGTCTCATTAGCTGTTGTACTGCGTAAAGGTCGCATTGATGGAGTGAAATGACGGATTATCTTCAGGCACGTATGTCATCATCATGCTTGCATATATCGCCCCTATTCGCCCGTAACAATGACGAACTATGACATGCCAGGGCCCTGGCATAATGCTAAAATTATATTAACATGAACGTTTGGAAGCGTAGTCCACAGCCGTAGCCGCCTTATCTAGAATATATTTTTACAAATTTATATATGTGAAGATTAAAGTGGTTGTTAATGTTCCTTGCTCCGAAAGTGGCTGGCATCAAGATGAAATAAACTCCTTGGAGAATTTCACAGAAATTACGCTTGGTATGCGCCATTTATTTTCTCCGCCGAAGCCTCATCGTTCAATACTTTGCAAATTTCTGCCATCAGACATTTTGGCATTGCCCCTTGTGGCTCCTGTTCAAGCCCACTGATTGTACAGTCGGTCTATTATGTATTCTTCCCTTTTAACATTTTTAGTTTCTAAACTCATTTAATTTCACTTCTGTGCTACATGAAGGACTGCATACAAGCCCAAGGGACATGCCGGTACCCTACTATAGGTAGGTGCCACTTGTTCCTAAATCAGTCTTCATCTATACTACACAGAACATTGAATTAGATTCCAAGTTTTAGAAAACAAACAAAGGGAAGTACATAGTAGACCATCTACATTCCTAATTCTGCTGCAATCGATCAACTAAAAACATTCATCCCGTGAACCAAGAGATGGAACACATACACAGACAACCTCTCAAGCCATTAAATTAGCGCACCTTTCATCCACTGCTTGTCAACGTGCGTGTATTGTTGTATTCCGTCCATTGGACAACAGCCGCCTTGGCGAGACATAGCTCTTCCTTACCGCGCGGCGTGGGGTCTCCAGAAACCGAACGCGCGGCGTTAGGGGGGGGGGGATAAATATTACCCCTCTTATTTCCGAACCTTAAACCCGTAGCCTCCAGAATAAACGCGCAAGCCTGGCCGATCGAAAGCTCCTCCAATTGAAAGAATCCTAATTGCATACCCGAAATTTTTCCAGTTGGGTAAAATGTAATCGCCCTACCCCACCCCCCACCCCCGCCACACCACCACCCATCACATCTCCCCCCCGCGTCACCGGATCAGGTCATATGGAAAGTTCGAGTTAATCCTGAGTTACATGGTTCATATTTTCAAATTTAAAATCCACTTGATCTAAGACTGTCATGCCCACATAAAGCTCGTGCAAAGGATGTAATCACATTTATTGCATTTATACCGCTGGAATGCATTCAAAGGGTCAAGGTCAAGGTCAGGTCATCAAAAAGGTCACTGTCAGACAGAGGTCAAATACAAAGTCTTGTGACACATGCTTTTAGGTATTTTGCACGTAAGAATCGATAGAAACAGCTTCATTTTTACAACTTTGACCCAGTCAAAGGCTCAAGGTAGGTCATTTCTAAGGTCAAAAGCTGAAAACTGCACTAATATGAATAAACAATGCATGTTTTGGTTAGTCTTGTCTCATAAACACAAAATGACATTCCTATAGTCGTTATCAGCGTCAAAACAATCCAAAAAACCGTTATTTGAAAAATGACGTCCCATTTTACCTACTTATGCCTCTTCGAGAGCAATCAGTCACTTGAAACAAAATGAAGTTATTACTTTGAAATTTGGTCTGGGTATTCATTACACTTGGTTCTCAAATATATATTCCGGTTTTTTAGATACCTGTGAAATTTTCCATTTTGGGGGCAAATTTCTGAAGAAAGTCATTTTATTTTTATTTTGGGGGTTCAAAAAACCCAAAATTTTGGAAATCCGAAACTGCCATTTTGTAGAGAATTAAATTTCCTTTCTATTACAGTTTGCGTTTGCGATTTGCTCTAAAGCTATGTTTTCTACGATGCATCAAACATGTATCGTTATTCAACCAAAAACGGCATGACATGACGTCATCAAAACGCCATGATCTCCCAAAGTTCTAAACTTTTTCGATAAAATTGTTTAGGAAGACGTCAAATTGATGCTGAATAAGGTACTGAAACTTTGACGTCGTTATCTGTCACTGTTTTCAAGTTATTGCGGAAATACGGGAGGGGGTAATATTTACCCTCCCCCCTACGCCGCGCGGGATATCGCGCTGGCTTAGCGTCCTTGTTCAGACAATGGAACCCTCAGTTGAGTTTGACACACATACTTCGGTGATTTGACAGAGCTGCCTTCTATATGGGGAATAATACTTTCGCCGCCTGCCTTTTAAAGACTCATTTACACTTAAAATCCCTCAATAACAACTTACTACAAAGAGCAGCCTTTTCACCTCGGTCCAAGTTTTTGGCCCTCATTCCCAACCTTTTGTAGTTTTTCTGGTGTTAGGTTACGAGCATCTATCTGCAGACGATCCCTAGGGTTTGGTCTACGAGATGGTCTACAGGGGGTCCGGGGGAGGCGTCATCCCCCTCCCCCGGTAGGGCCGCAGCGCTGCGTGCGAATGCGAGCGGAGCGTTCTAAATGTGGGTCCCTGCGACTATTATTGCTGTAGGTAAAGGTTAGGTCAGGTTCGATTATGTTATAATTGATTTTTTCACACCCTGGTCCATGGGGATCGTCTTCAGGTATATGTTCGTTTAGGTTAGGTCCAGAATGGGGACAAAATATTAAAACCGAGTGAAATACAGTTGGCATGCAGCGTTAAAAGGTTAGGAATGAGGGATTTAAAGTTGGTGTATAACAAAGTTGCAGATAAAGGTTATTAGGCTTGAGGAAGAGCAAAAAGATCCGTTAAGGGGAAAAAGCTGGAAAGAAGGGTTTTAAAGACGCCGATCAACTGTAACCCATTCCATATATTGTATT
Organism: Semibalanus balanoides; assembly: GCA_014673585.1. NCBI lineage: Eukaryota > Metazoa > Arthropoda > Thecostraca > Balanomorpha > Balanidae > Semibalanus > Semibalanus balanoides. The sequence continues at coordinate 66,493 of VOPJ01014684.1, read as the reverse complement.
ATGTCGTTATCTAAGGAATAACCTGAAAGTTAGGAACTAAGGCTATCATTACGAATATCCTTGCAGTAATAGAGAGGGTCATTTTTTTTAGAACGCAGGCATTTTTTCGCGAAAAAAGTGACATGCCTTGTCCGTCAGACTGTCCGTCCGTCGCCTGCTACTTGTCAGCCGTCTGTCGTCTGTCGTCTGTCGTCTGTCGTCTGTCGTCTGTCGTCTGTCGTCTGTCGTCTGTCGTCTGTCGTCTGTCGTCTGTCGTCTGTCACCTTTCATTTCCGCCTTTCGCCTGTCACCTTTCATTTCCGCCTTTCGCCTTTGGTCTGTCGTCTGTCTATGCGTTACCCCTATATTCCTGTTTGTGTGTTAGTCAGATCTGTCGTGGCGGCCGTCATCAGCCGGCACTCATCAGTCGAATTTCCGCGGTGCCGCTGATGACTGACGACATTGCAGCCGGACGGCGACGGGCGCCGGTGATACAATTACCTCCGCTGCGTCAGATGGCCAATGAGGCACGCTGATTCCCGGGCGCGTAACCCGTCACCGGATCGGCCGTGGTCGAGAGGTGGGCAGGGGGGGGCGAGGGCCATGACGCGCAATTGGCGATGCTGACACGGAACGGAGGGGCGGTTGTGGCCGTATGGTCGTCTCCACGCGAGCTGTCTCGGACATATCGCAGGCTATGCCATATATGCAGTGGATGACCGCCGGGACGTCTGCCTTTGAAGTTCTGTCGACATTTCCAATAAATAGCAACGAGTCAGCCAAGGGAAGTGCGCGCTACTGTATTTGCTGAGAATGCAAATATTGCAGTATTTGCCCACCAGGCAGTGCAAAGAATGAAACTCTTCGTTTGGATTGTGAGTTGTGAAAAGTTTAAACCATCACGTAAATCATAATTGTACGTAGGACCGTAGGTACTTATTCGTAATGAATGGCAAATACATGGACATGTTTCCTTATGATTGGTTGCAGATACGATCCATATCGATTCAGTTGGTCAGACAATATTGTTGGCATTTGACATTCAAATGGGGACCTACAATAGTTGTGGACGTGAAATATGTAAAGCAGTTCAACACTGTAACACATGCTACCTTCCGAATTCGGTCGTGAATGTTATAAAAGCCGGACCATCCTGGGCCGAGGGGCCGGATCATTTTAGGCCTTTTTCAGTGCCGCGTCAATTCAGCGACCTTCCAACGCCAGTATTCAATTTTCGTCAAAGTTTGCAGATTACCTTAATCAAGCCCCCGTCATCGCGTTATATGGGAAGTTCATTTGGCAAAACACTGCGGCGTAGCATGCTAAAAGAGACAATAGCGTGATGTAAAAGAGGGCCAAGAGAAAGGAAGGAAGGAAAGGAACACGAACAGCAAATATGCTTTATAGTTATGTTGGTTTAAGTTGAGTGTCATTCTATAGGCCTATATTTGTAACTCTGCAACTCTGCGATAACTATTTGCATAAGTAATTGTATGCTATGTACTTTCGCAACTTGATTTGCTGTATTGTGTGCCATTCGACCATCTACAACTCAGTATTGAAGTATTGAGTTCGTGTTGTCGGAATATCAGCGCAAGGCCCTGGCCACTGGTTCTAGCTCACCAGCGGTGCAGAGGACTAGTTACTCTCACGAGTGCGAATATGCAACTTCATTTCTTATACAAAACCACCATCATTTGTAAACTTGAGGCTCATATATTTCGATATCCTGTAAGCAAACTTTAATAACTACCGGATAATGTGGCATATTGCCAGTCTCGTCGTTTCTTGCATTCAGTATCAATTTAAACTAAATTAATTTGTTCAGACCCTAACAGGCATTTCGCTGTAACGAGTTTGGTGGTTTCAGCGCGTTTACAAACAATAGTGCGCCGGTGCGGTCCACAATGGATCCCAATAGACTGGCGTGCAGTGAGGAAAATAATGACGCCACCAGCACATCCCTCTGACATGTCAATTGTCGAACGGACGTCTATCGATCGACGAAGCGGCAGCAGGCAGACAACAGGCGCTGCGATAGGTTCGGAACCTCACCACTGCTTTCCACTGAGCGGCAGCCGCTGCAAAGTTTCGCGGCGAGCCGAGTGAGTCGATGTCTCGCGCCACCGATGGTGCACTGACGATGTGGAGACAAATGTGGCGCAGCTCCTGCTGTCGATACGGCGCCGGGGCGGCGTTTGTGACGAATGATGGCGCATTGTCCCGGCAACCGCCACAGCACGCTGTGGAATAGAATTAAGTGTGCAGCGGTGGAGCGCAAACAAGACTATTCATCAAAGGGAAAACAGGCCGGACGGCGTGGCCAATGCGTCGCCAGAGTCTACAGGAGCATTACTAGACTAATCAGATGCTGTTGTTGGCCAAGTGGTGGCATGGATTGGGGTTAGGGGCCCCACAACTCTCGTGGTTATGTGGCGCCCATGACGGCCATGTCGCGCTTGGTGAAAGCGCATGCATGGATTTGCTGTTACATTACTTATTTCTGCCCAAAAGAGTGCAGGTGCAGCATGATGGGATTCATTACAGGATATGGAGGCTATTCATGTCTTGCAATAGTCATGTCTCCATTTGTCATAGACTTCTGCACAAACGAACCCTTGCCAGTTGTTTTGTTAGGGATTGCTATGGTGTGTTTTATGCTTTGCTGCCACTGTGCAAACGGACACAGACTGCAAGGAAATAAGAGCTCCTGAGTCCTGGGTTCTGATGCATGGATCCTGATTCCCGGGTTCGGATCCTGGGCCGCCACGTTCATACGTGAAAGGTGGTGTATACCATGCGTCCATACCCTTATGTTGCTGACCCTTTACCAATACCTATCACTAAGAAACCACCAGAAGTCAGAGCAGTTATTTAATGCTGTAGAAGGCCACCACTGGCGGATCCAGCCGTCGTTGTCTTATTTTTTGGGGAGGGGGAATCGATGGGAAGGCCTCCTTCCCAAACGTTGCAAGGGGCAAACAAAACGGATGAAAAGGCTCGGTACAATGATGGAGAATGCAGTATAACATGCCTGGCATGAGCCATACCAGCTTTAAGGAGATGGAGTTAGCGAATTGCTATATCAACTTTGGAACAAGCGACAACAATTTGGAATCAGCTATAACAACTCGAAATATCTTTTAGGTTCAAGACCTTGAACTCTTGAGTCAATTGCGCCGCAGAGCGGCGCGAAATTTTGAGTTGATTGCGCTGGATAGGCATTATCATCAATGCCCGTCGCGTTGCGCATGGTGCGGAGTGCGAACCTTTAACAAATGTATTGTGCGGTAAAAAGTGCTTTAGCGAACTTTTGTGCCGAATGATACAGTACAGGAAAGTAGCAGCATGTCACATAAATGTGCCGAGATACGGCACGATTTTTTAACCCGCATATAATATACATTTTAGTTAAACTGCGCCGCGTAGCGGCGTGATCGCTTGTGGGGGTCAAACAGGCCACTTTATGCTTGGGGGGCATGGCCCTAAATTCCCCCGCCCCCTGGATTCGCCAGGGGAGGTGACCAGCCATCCTTAGCAATCCTGGATGAAACACAGAAACTATAATTGCATCTCAGAAATAGTCATCGGATCACCAGCAGTATGAAGCACGCGATGAAAAGTGCAAAATATTTAATTGCGTGATATCTTTGAGCAATATCAACTCTTTAAACACACAAACACACACACAGACACACCTACACACACACACACACACACACACACACACACACACACACACACACACACACATGAAAGCGTGATATGTTATTCAAAACTGTTATGGATTCAGGTTGTGCTGTTGTCGTGTAACGTTGTGCTAAGTTACACAATATATTTAAGAGGAGATTAATGGCTAATCCCGTCACCGTAAGTCTGAATGTAAGCACCTCAGTATTATACTTCCGTGCAAACTAGCTTCCTTAATTAACGCTTGTTTGACGGACTCCCCTTCTCAGGTTGCGCTGACTGCTGGTATCCGTTGTTCAGCTGTTGTAACACATGACTGAATGGCTTACTTTCTGCAGTTCTAAGGTGCACGAATGCTGGAAACTCAGCGTCCTACCAAGATTAACGACGGCCATACAAAAATGATGCGGATACTATTGTAGCTACCTGATGACCACTCCCACCAGGAAGTAGTACCCTGGTACACGACGCCTGTGATGAACATGTTGTATGTCATCAAGGTTTATTTTGTTTCAGAACCGTACCGTTATGGGCCAGAGACGGAATATGGAGCCGAGTATGACGGTGAAGCCAACCCGGCGGAGGTCATCATGACCAGGGTAAGACTTCGGCCCCTCCCATTCGACACTGCTGACTGCAGCATTGCATTCCTCAGTCTAAGGGCGTTCTGCTATCTTCTCACGTGCAATTTCATTTATCTCACTAGTCACTTGCGCATCATTTGTGTGCGTGCGTGCGTGCGTGCGTGCGTGCGTGTACTGTGTGTGTCTGTTTCGCATGTAGGTTACCTTGATACTTTTTTAATTTACTCGCTGGCAACTGGACCCACTGGGAACATTGTTAAGACTTTCCAGAGACGTCGGCTTTTCAGCGTCGTCCAATGACGTCCGACGCAATCCGACCTGTCGCTGGAAACCCTGATCCTCCCTCCGCTCCAACTGACGCATCGTGTAACTTAAGCTCCGCTGCGGCTTTATAAGCAGGTCTCCACTGTCGGTCCTGCTCAGACCGCGAAGTTAGCATAGCGGCAGGCGACGGCCACATCGCTGGAATTCTATCCTGTGCTCTTTGACGCTTAAAAATACAATCGTTGGCTGTGGCGATGATTCATTGTTTCCCGAATCATAGCGTATAATCACTTCAGCCCTTAGTTGTCGAATAGTATAACAATAGTATCCGTCAGATGACTAAATATTGTTGTTTGTGAGTTGATAGTGTTGTGCTAGTATATCGATTTATTTTGGCGCCATAAGGCGGCCCATAAAGGCGTCAGGTGATTGTCTATCGCTCGGCACAAAATATTATTTACGGGTAGGTGATAAAAAAACTAATGACAGGCTTTGATGATACTGTTTGCAGCGATTTACAACATTGAGTTGTTTGCCAGATTCCAAACAGTGGTATATTTTTAACTAACTAGTAAGGCATGCAATGGCATGAAGGCAGACGGAGCGAGTTATTTCATTTGTGTCCGGCAACTGATAAGCATTGTTGTTTGATGCAATATTAAAGCAATACTTACCTGCACCTTTCTGTGGCACTTAGTTATTTTTATTTCTGATTCTCACTGTGCGGGGTGAATTTCGAAGTCAAAGCACGTGCTTATTCCTGCACTGATATTCAGTTTTTTTATCTATGGATGGTGAGAGTTGTGGCGGTCAGTTTGATGTTAATATTTTCACGAGGTAAGCCTATAACCATGTGTTTTTTACGGACAAGTTATCAGTTATACTTTTGCATAATCAGTGCAACGTGAAACGGTAGTTATCCTGAAACCAGCGCAAGCAAGCAACAAAGACAACGAGCAAGCAAGCAAGCCCGAGAAGTCGAATTTGGCCCATCTGTAGACCGTTAAGTGGGCCGCTTCGCGGCTCAACTCACTCCGTCCTGAAATCAACAGGGGCAGAAACTTTAAGATCTCTTTGTGAGGCCCGAGCCCCCATATAATTTCAAATTTTAACATTAGGTTTATGGCGTTGCATGGTAAAAATGGAGTTAAAATCTATCAAATTAACATTAGGGCACCCCCTAACCTATTTCATCAAGTTCCACTACTACTACGAACAGAACTAGTAATTATGCTATTGGTTGAGCAATATAGGGAATATGGTTAAGTATTCCCATGCGTCATAAAACAAAAGTCATAATGCAGATAATGACACTGAATTCCGACACCCCCAATACGCAGACATCTAAAATAACTTCTCACATTTATTTTAGGAGACATTAATGGAGGTTACCTAATACCTAACCCAGTGTTTGTATGCATTTGATTGAACGCAAATTAATTTGAAATATTGTATGGATTGTCAATATAATATAAATTCCTCTAAATTATCAGAGCTTTAAATAATTGAGTGTATTTACGTACTTTACAATTCTGCTCTCTGAATGGTCGTGACGTCAATTGGCAATAGTTCAGACGCAAAGTTACTGAAGTAGTTTTTATCAGTTCGGTTGACACATTGTTTTTAATATGGAGGTTCCACGGAACAATAAATATCACATTTATCGCACGGAAATCAAAGCACGTGATATGGTTAATTTAAGGCTTAAGCAGATGTCATTTCATTTTCGTATTCAGCAAGCTTTAAACAGAAAGAAAATATTAAAACTAAAAATTATGGAATTTACCTTGTGTCCAAATTAATCATCGTACGGCAGTTCAAAGTTAATTTAACGGATCGTTACAGCGGAAATAGATCGCTAAGGATATCTCAGATATCTTTCCATACAGTTTTGGAACCGACAAAAGCTATTTCAAAACAATATTGAGGGCACGGTCGCATTTCACAATAGTTTCTAGGGCAGTGTTTCAGTGAGGAATGCATCTGGATTTGAACCCATAACAGATTCCTGTAGAGTATACAAACGCCGTTTATAGGTGTTTACGGAGAACTGCAGACCAGGAAGCAGCTAAAGACAGCCGTGGGAGCTGCAGTGCGGACCATCCCCGCCAACATGTGCCCGTAAGCAACTGGGTGAGTAGGTATGATGTGGAAGGCATGGCTGTGCCTCAGCCGAAACGGAGCCTATCTTGAACATGTGCTGAAGAGGATATTTAGATGACACTTTGTGTTTTGAATATGCACAGCATAAATCTCTAATGAATTTCTGAGCAGTTTGGTGTGAACAGTAAATCAGAGGAAAGTGCTTAACCATTTTTATTTGCCACGGGAAATGCCCGAAACACCAGGCTTTACCAGTGGCATGGACAGTATTATTGCTAATTGACGTCACTTGAAGTGCTTTATGATTAATACATGTTTACATTCAAATATCTCTCAAAATATTGATTTGCATGTAAAATGATATGTATCACGTATATCAGCACATTTTTCTTATTTTTTGCACATATTAACCAAACAACCTGCAACTAGTCCATTAAAGATAATTATATTGCTTTTCAGATAGGCATTTGACACAGCCTGTTACTATCTTGTTTTCCTCAATGTCCCTTGTCAATTGAAACAGATTATAAGATAAGAGCACTTCCCAATTTCCATTGTCCCGTAATAGCGTCTTTAAGTAAGTATCATATCGTTAGCAGTTAGCACTTAGCACTATATTATTAGACACAGGTAAGCTTCGGAGGAATGGTTCTCAACGTCAAGGGTATGGTAATTCCCTTTCAATGACCAGAATGAGTTGTTGCCCTCTCCCCCATCACGCAGTCAGCAGTAACAGCGTCTGCAAGCTATGCGGCACAGCATACTTTCAGGCGCTTACTACTAATGCCATCTAGGGACGGGAATATAAGTGGATGAACATATGTGCATTGTGCAATTCAGTTGGAGACACAGGAATTGGAGCGCTCTATTTGTTGGCATTCCCCTACTTAGGGAAACACCAAAAAATAGAGCGCTTCAATTTTATAGTTCGATGCACTGTATGTGGTCGCGAAAATAAGGTCTTTCAAACGGATATTGTGTAGCAATGAGTTACCATTGCGACCACTTGACGACCCATAGAGGGCATGTATCAATTAAAAAAATAAAAATAAAGATGGGTCACGTTAAATTTATGAATATGTCACTGGCAGGGAACAGTGTCTAGATTCTTACTCTATTTTCCAAGTAAGCATGATAAAATATGATACATGTAGAATCACTATAGTCCTACTCCATGCACACGAACATACCAGTTGGACAGATTGAACGGGTCTGGAGCAGGTTCTTCCACCCACTGCTCATGGGTTCCAGGCCGACAGCTTTCCACTCCTTCATCAACTTCTCAAAATCCTTCTCGAATCACCCTCCCCGTCCTTTTTCTTGGTAGGTATGGAAGGACACCAATCACCCTTCCTGGCCCTTTTCTCTGTGCGGAAGGGGCCACCAATCACCCTTCCTGTCATTTTGCTCTGCAGGTGCGGAAGGGGCCTGGCAACTGCTATGCCCGGGGAAAGTGTGTCTACTACAGCAAGCGGATGAAAACGGAGTTCTGCGGCAATTGCGGCCGCCGCGCCGGCTGCTTTCCAGGTAAGGACCCGGTTCAACATTCTTATTTTCCACGAGAAGCATACTTTTGTATTTCCATTAGCCAGCAATAGGCCGGTGGTTCACTATTGCCATCTGACGTCACAACATCAAGTGCGTTATAAATTATCAACTTTTACACAACAAATATCTCGCTAAATATTGATTTTTATACAAAATGGTATGTATCACCTATATCAGCACATTTTATTATTGTTTTGCAAATATTCACCGAAAAGCCTACAACTAGTTCATTATGGGTCAGTTTGTATTTTTTCCTATTTTTAACAAATGATGCAACACACATTACAAGTTAGACGCCTTGTAGGCTGTGCAGTGCAGAGCTCGTCCCGAGACATTTTCGCGTTTCACTGAATTTGGTTTAGCACTGGCATCGTCAAATCATCCCGAGAAAAATGAAGGTAAGTCGCTTTTTGCGCCGTCTCTACCTTTGCACATATCTCGCTGGAAATGATAATCTACCAGCTCAGCCAGCGTTACATTTCCGGTGTGCATAATTAACCAAATCAATGGCAAGCTGTGGTGACTGCATACCACGACCTGCTACAAGCCCAGTTCATTAAAGGCAGATTAAATGATCCTCGAACGTCAGGCTGAAGCACAGTCTTTGTGCCGATGCGCGAAGTGGATGCAGGTGCCTACTCAAATAAATTGAACGGAGGTTGCAACAACTGCACGATGCACGACGTGGCGGGAAGAAACATCGACTGCGAAAATTTACCCATGCATTTGACTAAGTGCTCGCAGGCACCCGCATGCGTTTTCTGCAGCTGAGTAATATATATTTCTGAACGATGCTGGAAAATGGCTGTCAGTAGAGGTGTTAAACATAATTTGGCACGAGACCGATGGTCAAGGGCCAAGTTATTTTTAACACCAAGACTGGTAGTCATGGCACAGCTAAGTTCAGAAGGGTATGGCTCATACCTTTGTTCCAAAATGTATGATTTTATTATGTTAATTTTTACTTAACTAAATGTTAATGCGGTTAAATGATGACTTTTACGTCACGCAGTAATTGAGGGGAAATACAAATGCTATGCATTTTAAAACTTATTCGTTTTTAAGTGTAATTTAATCTGAAGAGGATCTGCCGAATGAAAAAGCTTCTACCGTGCATATTTCGTTTTCTGTACTCTTATTCTGCTCGGTTGAATAGGACATTTAACATGCAAACCCGAATGAATGGTATGAGAAAGATTGCGCTTCAGCCTTTTGGAAAGCTCACGGCTGGCTCTATGGTTAAAACTGATATCAGAAAGTATCAACGAAATGTCGACAGTGGCTTGTTCAGGAACTTTTTTTCTCTGAAAAACCACCGGCCTGTAGTAACAGTATTGTAGTAGCAGTTCTTTCACTGAGGTACATTAATTGGTCTTGCCTCTCTTTACTATATATTTACAAATGCAATATAAGTGACAAGAAACAAACATTTGCTAGGTATAGGGGCGTCGGCAATTTTTTTAGCGCGGGGGCTAGCCAGGTGCTTAGGGTGGGCCAGTCAGATGTTTGGGGCGGGCCAGTCAGGTGTTTGGGGCGGGCCAGTAAGGTGTTTGAGGCGTGCTAGCCAAGTGTTTGGGGTGTCCCAACTAGGTGTTTGCTCAAGCTCATCCCCCACTCAAACCTGGAACAATGTTAACAAGCCTGCTAATCTGGGAGGGAGTGGAGCGAGGTCAGAGCAATCCTGGGTGCCCGCCCCCCCCCCCCAGCCCTCCCGGTGGTTACGCCCCTGGCTAAGTAAAACAGTTTTTGAATGTTCAGGAGCATATGCATAGGAACAGGGGGCCGGGGATCATGGCTTTCCACTTTTCGGCATTTTTGTATTCTCTTAAACCTTATCGTTTGCTTGCTGATTTTGTTTTGAAAGCAAAAGGTTCAACAAGCCGAGAAGAGCCCAAAACTGCAAAGAAAATGTACATAGGGAGTTGGGTTTATCTCAATACGATGATTCAAAATTTACACCCCCCCCCCCCCCACCACACCACACACACACTTTTGAGTGACGTTCCAGCATCCCTGTTTGGACCTCACAGTTTGTCTTGATTACCGAGCGAGCGCGAAGCGCTTGCTCGTCTTTACGTTGGATATCGAAAAAAAATCGATTATGAAGCGGCCCAACCCGACCCAACCCGACCCAACCCGTGGCGACGCTTTGAGAAGCTTATATCTTTGCAACCGCACGTCCGATTGACAAACGGGCTTCTTTGCTGAGTAGCTCTATCCAATCAATCCTGTTTTTTTACCAGTGCCGATTCGTGTGGGTGACTACCACTGCGCGTGGCGCGTGCCGCGTGAGGGGGTGTTGAAAGGTGTTTTGTCGCAAAAACTCCGCAATGGCTTGACTGATTGTGTTCGAGTTTGGTGTGTGGTTTGAGACCACACCACTGGCAATGTTGCACAGGTCAAACTCTGGGTCACATTGCACCGTTGCGCAGTGCACCCCGTTTCCGTCACGAAATTAACCTTATACAGCATCGTTTTGCAATACCGGAACCTATATCTCCGGAACCAAAAGTCGCAAAGGACAACAGGCCCAAAACACAGATGTGTAGGAGAAACAATTCTGCCAAGCGTATCACTATGCGTCGATCAGCGTTTGGCGTGGTACGTACAAATTTACGTGTGCTGACTGGCTTACAAGCGCAAATTCATGGTTTATGACGTCTTCACAATTTAAATCAGTGCTCAGCACCTATGGGGCGTGAAGCGATGAAACAAACACCACTGTGTAGACTGTAGACCAATGTACCGGCTCTAAAATGCATGCAAAAATTTAGGGTTTAATGCAGTATTTCGCTGTTAAAATCCACCTGTAATAATTTTATTATTTGCCGATTTTATTAATATTTCCTTTTATTACAACCGCCGTAGCATCAAAAACCAAAAGGTTGTCTAAGCGATAAAAATGATGCAGCTGTTATAGCGGCAATTCAAATTCATTCTAATACCCCACCCAAAATGTATTTTTTGCCTGCAAACATGAAGCTATAATTGCAAATTTAAAAATAAACTGCAAACCTATTTTAGTTTAAAAGTTATCGATTAGTTCGGTCTATTGCAACGGCAAGACAACACATAGCGACAATAATTTAAAAAACATGCTTTGCACAAAACGAACCTCCGTTGGGCGGGTGATAAATTGACGCGGATTTATTTGGGCTCGTATTATATTATTTTGTATCAAGAAAACTTAATTCGTTGCGTCATCACCATGTGCCATTTAAAGTCTGGTGTAGGCAGTGCACTCGGCTGAGTTGAATTTGGGCTGTGATACAATTAAAGGATGCTTCATAGTTATATTTTGGAATCCTCCCTGATATTTGATGGTATATCCGCTATTTAAGACTATACCTTGTTCCATTTCAAACGCTTATGGCCGAAGCGCTTTAGCAGGCTAATAATTTCAAGCGAAGTTTTAGGTATCAATCGATAAAAAATGGTATATCGACAAGTCCAAGGACAAGTGCAAATGAATTGGTTGCTGTTCGCAGTTTGTATAATATTTGCTTGCTGATATTTATCATGTCTGTTAGCATTTGTTTTAATGCATTCTAAGCTGCATGCGGCTCCAGACGGTCGCCTTGGACCGTGCAAGCCAGGTGGTTGACACATGATGCTCACATATTCTTCACGGAAAATACACATGAACGTGTTATATCAACAGATTAAAGTACCCGCTTATTTAACATCGGAAAAGAAATTAGTAACGCGACTGACATGTCCCAGAACTGCATGACATGACACGGATCGTTTTTTTTATTGTATAACCAAATGCATGACATGTTAGCCTAAGCTTGTTTTAAGCTACCTCTGACTGATACCCAATAGTCAATGTGTGATTGATGAAAATACAGCTTTTGATCATAAACTCTGATTTCTAGTCAAATAGCCTTTCTAAGTAGGGGAGACCGGGGCACGTTCTGTCACTTTTTTTGCAAATTGGCCCTGGCGGGCACACTTTTCAGAGTTGGTGATTAATACTTTCCATTACTGTTACATACATCAATTGCTTCCAATCGTTTTTAAGGAGTTCAAGTGGTATCTCAGTTTGTTTCAACACCAGTGTCGATAATGTGGCGATGACTCATTTGACAGAACCTGCCCCATGATACGGGGGCACGTTCTGTCACCTATGGGGGCAAATTCTTGTCATTGATGGGGCACTTCCTGGTATCACCGAACGGTCGTCTGTGGCGTACCCTTGCAGGGGGAGAGGAGGGTTTCATTCATCGCCACCATCAATAGTGTAAGAAAATTACGGCTATATACGATCCAACACCTGCTATTTGCGTTTTTCTTGGTATCATGCACGAATCAGAGTCCTAGTACGCCTATGATTTTTCATTTTGAACTTTTCCCGTTTTCATACATTTAAGACCTTGACATTAAAGCTCAAAAACGCTTTTTGCATAAAAATCGGTCAAATGACATGGCTACAATGACCTTTCAAAAACATTCAATATTTTAGAATGTGTTTCCCCTTAGCCCCCCTTTTGATAAAAAAGCAATTTCGGGGTACATAAATGCAGATTTTATCACGACGAATCGAATGGTTTTCTTCCCATCGAAATCGGCCTAGTGGTTCTCGAGATCTCTGGGGGGCAGAATCTGCCCCCGCAGGTTAACGTTAATTCTGCCGCTCGTGAACTGCATCGGCACCACCCGATTCGTTTCACGCTATTGTAGTGGGCTGTACCATATCTGGTAGACAAAAGGCAATCATTTATGGTCGTTTATAAGCGATTACGACTAGGATCATGAACAGATTCAGTGACAGAAACCCTGCCCAGATTGGGTGGACAGAACCTGCCCCATCGACAACAGGTCACTACCCTTTTTCGTTTTGTTACTGAAAACTTGGGAGGAATGGGGCAGAATAACGCTCAGCACCAATGTTTCTCGACATTCCTATTGGCCATGACAGCATTCAAAGACCACTATACAATTTATGTCTGAATGGCCACAAACAAAAAATTTTTGTTCACTTATAAAAAAGTTTGAATTCTGTTGAAAAACAAACTTTTCCAAATTGAGCCAATCTGGTCGCAGCCATGTTGTTGCTTTGATAGTACCGGGCTACTGCATGCACAAAGGAGCATATATTACGAAACAACAATATACCTGGGGTGGATAGTTCACGAGGAAACCCCGCTGACATAATGTTCCCCGTGACAGAACGTGCCCCGTTCTCCCGTATATTGTCAAGTGGTGCCAGTTTCAGAAAACATTTGTCCGATTTCCGACCGATGTCCAGGACCATGGTCAACTGTCCGTCCAAAACTGTCCGAAAATAATTGTTTCTGTAAAATTTGTCCGAAAGCAGAAAAATATGGAATCCAGTGTATCATTCCCAATATTTCCATAACTATAGGCATTTGTGTTGAATAACGGTACAGTTGAGATATCCGAAACCCACAATCATCATATATTCATTTACTAGCTCGGGTACCTGGCGTTGTCCGGGAAATGCACGGGGCCACAGCTTTGCCTGCCTTGGAAATTGAGTTACTGGATTTAGTTTGCCTTCACCACTCACCACCAGTTCCTGAAAGCAAAGTTATATAATGCAACGCAAGCGGTAATCCTTCAGCAACGCACCTACCAAATTTACAGGGGTGGTCGCACTCCCAAAAATCTCTAGGACTATCCCAGAAGTCGCTAGATTTTCCGAAAATTCCCGAGAATTTGACTCCATGATTTTTTAGGAAAGCGCCATGCTGAAAGAAAGCCAACTAATATCTGGGTAAAATAAGCCAATTTATCACTAACGCTACCAAGAAACCGGCAATGCAAAGAAAACAATATGCGTTATTTCTAAAGAGCATGCTGAAGAAAGCGGCATGCCGAAGAAAGCGAGAAAAAAAGAGCATGGAAGAAAGCGCCATGCGAAAAAGGAAAGCAACATGCAAGAAAGAAAGAAAGGCCACATGCAATAAAAGAAGAGCAACATGCAAACATGCAAGAAAGAAAGCAACTGCAAGAAGCAGACAACTGCCGAAGAAAGCACCATTGCTAAAAAGAAAGGCAACTGAATTCTTGGTAAAAAATAAGTCCAATTTATCACTAACGGCTACTAAGAAACCGGCCATGCCCAAGGGAAAAAAAAAAAAAACCCCAATATACGTTATTTCTAAAAGGCATGCTGAAGGAAAGCGGCATGCCGAAGGAAAGGCAACATTGCCCGAAGAAAGCAGCTTAATTCTGGTAAAATAAAATCCAAGAAACCGGCATGCTAAGAAAGCAATAATGGCAAAGGTAATGTCGTTGAATACTGGTAAGTTTTCTTCCTTCTGCAGGTAGAAAACAAAAAAGAGCATGCTGAAGAAAGCGCCATGCCGAAGAAAGCAACATGCCAAAGACAGCGATTAAAAAAAGCTGCTGTAAGAAAGCGCCATGTCCGAAGAAAGCAACTAAATTCTGGTTAAAATTAAAGGCCAATTAATCACTAACCGCTACCAATAAACCGGCAATGCCAAATGATACTAACTGTGGTAATCATTGCTTTGAGACTTAAATTCTGTAAAAATAAGCAAATTATCCCACTAACGCTTACCACACATAATGAGTTTTGCAGCACACATTAATGATCAATCATTGCTTTGGGGCTAGTTAAGATTACAGGTTAAGTATACGTTTTTCTTTTGAATTTCGAGAGCGTCCTCAAATGATACTTAAACAACCAAGGTTAGCTTCAACGATCCAGGGCCCAGGTAAGCCGGTATCGTAGCGGCGCGAATGACATGACGTTTACGGGCACGGGTGCGGCCTAACCACAAAACAAATAGCTGTTCCGAATTCAGACCTTTGTCATTGGTGGGAATACGATCACGTTGGACCATGACGTTCTTAGGACAGATCTGACATTTTTTTGGGAAAGTATCATAATTGATTTCGACTGATTTTCGAACATAAGTGGCGATTGCTGCAATACTAAGAAACTGCCACAATAAACCTGCAAAAATTTGGCCACTAAAGAAACTGCAAAAATTTTCGGACAGGTCTTTTCTTATAAGGATATTGACATTGCCAAAAAACAAATTGCCCTAGACCTGCGCAAAATTGCGAGGAATTCTGAATCTGGGCCATTGTTTTTGCCGGTAAGAGGTCTGTGTTAGCAGCCTTAGGTTCACTGACATTAAGGAGCTTTTGCTTTATTTATAAGATATAGGTACAGGAAATATGCATTAATAAAAAGTTACTAGGAAAGTGATTTTCACTTCAAGCCATCCTTGGGCATTGGATTTCCGAAAATGTCTAAAGAAATATGTTTTTGTCCGTCCGAAACCGAATCAGTCTTCGGACAAAATCAGATTTCCGAAAATGTATGCACCGATTGGCACCACTGGCAAATACTATGTAAAGATAATAGGGAAGACATATTAATTAGATGAACTAAGTTCAGTTATTTGTATATTTTGTCTTATAATGTATTAAGAAAATACAGCTTGACATTGAAATAGCGAAACGGCTGTCACCTTAAAGGCAAACAGCATTTCAGAGTACATCAAGTCACTTTATTTTGTTGAGTTCGACGGTAGGCCAACCGAGCCGAAACGGGCACGGCCAGTTGGAGTTGACCGGAGCATGGGCACCAACCGGCCGGTTTTCGTCTGAATTACTCTGCAAAATTGCCTTGATTTCTGCTTTCCATTCACGTGCAAGCTGCTGAAGTTGCCTCGGCCGCTAGCTTGGAATGGTACTGGGTAGGTATAGCTAATTTCGGTTTTAGAAGGTCCAGGTAAACAAATTGCTTGTCTGTGATAAAATCTCACATTTAGCCTGTCAAGTTTTGTTTAGTGACGTCGCACTAAACAAGCTTCAACAAGCTTCATTACGACTAAGCGCTGATTTGTGGCTACATGACAGTGCTAACACAATTGTGTGTAATTTATAACCATTCAGGATGTTAAAGAAGGTCATTTGATCGTTCTTGGGAAATCAATCTTCCTCTAGCTGATAACGATCGCCTCATTAAAATATAACATCTTGCTCCGTACTCGAAATCGATACGTCATGATTACGAAACCTGGCAGATTGTCAGCAGCGTCCGAGCTCTGCGTTATGCATTTATAGCCTTATTGCACGCTGCCGCCCGGCTGCTACGCCCGCCATCGGCTGGCCCGTCCAATCCGCAGGTGCATTATACATATATCGCTCACCACCCTCTCGGACGACAGTAATGACTGTGGACTGCCCGGCTGCCTGATCTACCGTTTCGCTCTGAGTGTGTCGGGGGACCCCGGGACCCCGGCCCACTGGGCCCCCTGGGCCGCCGTCTGGCGTGTCGCGTCACAGGAAATGACCCATGTATATATGATGACAGTTGGTGACGCTGGCTGCGCGGAGCTGACGGCTAGGCGTCGCCGTGAGCGGTGGGCTACAGCTCCGCCGAGCTGACCTGGCGGGGGGTCACAATGGCCGGGGCGTCCCCGGCCATGTCGCCTGCAGCCGGGACTCGTTGAAACCATGCGGAACGGTGGGCCCTGCGGACTGCGCAGCGGGTGTATGCATTTGTAATGTGGTGTTTATACCTGACCACGGAAAACCACGCCCGCTGCTAGTGCTCAACCCAAGGCCATTCATTTGCCTAATGGATCATTCATGAAGTGGACGAACAACAAGGTGGTACTTAAACTTGGCGAATTGCAAACGAAGCTGGGCTCTATATTTAGAGTTAGCGATAACCTTGCAAGTTGCAGCCAAGCATTCAGGTGCTAATAACCGGTAAAGCATCGTAGTTGGCGATAAACGAGCGAGCGCAAAGGAACTGTATGGTGAATTTCAACTCAATCGGGCAAGTAGTTTCTGAGATACAAAAAGGGTATGCACGTGTGCACGTGCAGAGCCACCCCACCCCTGACTTGTGGAAAGGCGGTGGCTGAGAGGTCCCTAACTACTCACGAAATTCGAACACAATCGGTTCAGAGTTATAGATTAGGGGTGTGCATGTGCGCACGTGCAGAGGCACCGCACTCCTGACTCGGGGAAAAGTGGCGGCTGAGACATTCCTAATTAGACACCAAATTTGAACACAATCAGCCCAGCCGTTACGGAGTTTTGCGACAAAACGCTTTCAACACCCATCACGCGCCACGCGCCACGTGCAGTGGTAGTCAGTAGTCACCTACATGAGTCGACACTGGTAAAACACAGGGTAGGTTGGATGGGGCTACTCAGCAAAGAAGTTCGTTTTCAATCGGACGTGCGGTTGCAAAAATATGAGCTTCTCAAAAGCGTCGCCACGGGCCGGGTTGGGTCGGGTCGGGTCGGGTTGGGCCGCTCATAATCAGATTTTTCCATATACCACGTAAAGACGAGCGTCGTAACCAGCGGTGCATTGCATTTTGGTGGATTAGGACAACCAAAATACAAGTAGGTAAATCGCTCAACAGGGCGAACATTGTTAAAATATATCACAGACCAACAACCCCAATGACAAAAAGGAGTCTTCTAGCGGTATAGTATGCGGTGACATATATGTATTCCTGGCATTGTATCTGCCCAATGTGAAGTGTTTCTGCCATCTTTTCGTGCAGCGACGGCGGTCATCCGTTAGTTGAGTCATTGCGTCTGGCCACGGCATCACTCTGGCCGCTCCCGGGCCAATCTCACCTCGCTCCAGGTCATTTTCCGGCCTGGAACGACCGCCCAGTATAGCCCTATTGCCTCGTTTCGCAGGGTCGCACCGGCCGGAGCCGCGTGAGTGACGTCATTGCTGTCATGTGTGACGTCACCCGCCGCTGATTGCTTCAGTCCCCCTCCCTAACTTGGACGAGGAAGTGGATCAATTCCGGGAGAAATATGTATTTTGTAGATTTGTATGGTACTTAAAGGGATTTTTCCCAGCTCAGCCTCCCCCCACACAAAACGAACACAAAAATATTGCGAAGCTACGCCCCTGGAACAGGGTGAGGGTTCTAGTTAGCGCCTTGGTCACAAGCGGATACGGTGCTAGGTCCACAATCCCAAGCCGCCGGCACAGCTTTGCTAAAGGGAATATTTCACCTTTGTATTGGTTTTAAAGTGAGATAGCCCTTATCTTTGGCCGTTATTGAAAAGTATTAACTACTAAAACGATTTTTTTCCAAAAACTTAACCGTTTTTAAGCAATTTAATTTTTAATTTGCAAAAGGGGGTCTATGCAAGTCTATGCAAGTGATTGACTGACAGGAACTTCGAGCATCTTCAAGGTTGTTGGTCCGGGGAGAAAAACGACTTGTATTTCTTGAACCTTGACTGGATTAGCTGCTGCGAGTACGATCACAAAATACTTATTTGTATTTAAGTCGCCAGAATTTGCATACAAATATTGTGTCTATTTTCTATAGCTCTATATCTAAAAAATATATATCAATAATGACGACAATGTCCCAAATTCAAAAGCTCAATATATATCAAGTTACGTGACTTTTCAAGAAACAAATATAACCATCGTTTTCAGCAGCACTTACTTCACATTTTTACTACAACCGGTGTACATTTGACAACTTTCAGAAAGGTGAACCATTCCCTCTAACTGGCGGCTGAATGGGAGGAGCAGAGAGGTGCTGACCACTGACCGTGCAGTACTGATCAGGAGGCGTGGGTAGCAAGTCAGCTGCAGAACACACGCGCTCGACGCTAACCGCGGCCAAACCCGGCTCAGTGTCGAATGTCGGCCAGTGGGAGGGGGAGGGCAGGGTCGGCGGTCGGCCAGGTGAATAGGACCCCGGAGTCAGCCGCAATCAATGCTGCTCGGCAGAGCTGCAGAACTGCTCGTTATACGTCCCGCAACACAGACAGCTCAGTTGGCTGGGTCAGCTGAATCAGCTCAGTCAGCTGCAGGCGCAGCGAGCTCTGTCGCAAAGATGGCCGCTGGCAAACCTGCAGATAATGTGCCCTGAACGGCGACCGCTGATGTCCGCAAACGGCGACCGCTGATGTCCGCAAACGGCGACCGCAAACGTCCGCAAACGGCGACCGCTGACGTCAGCAAAAACAAATCACGGATAGGAAAGGGAAGTTGAAATCGAATTGATATTGCAGTTTGGCCTAAGCTGAAATGCAGCAGCTGTACCGCAAAGACAAATAACAATTTCTGCATTCTAAAAATGAACTACTAAGTTGTCATTTTCACTCTCGCGCAGTGACCAGTGACGCGTGACCAGATTTGTTTGGCCATCGGAGCTTCTGCGTCACTTTCTATGCTAGATCCGTGTTGAACTGCCGGCATGAGTGAGTGTCCCTTGAAAGTGCAAAACACTGTACGGGGTTTTATGTTGCATGTGCAATGCCTTCCGTGACCCGGAAGGTCCTTGAAACGGTTTGATAAGTAAATAAATAAACGTCTAAGTCCGGTGGCCTAGCGGCCCCTAGTAGTTATACGGGTCTGTTGAATGGACCGTCACCACACTAACACCCAGCGGTGACATTTCCCCGCTTTGGGCTGTATGAAATCTGCCAGTGTCACGAGCGAGCTGACTGAGAGGCTGAAAATAGTGATTTCAGTCCGTTACCGAAATATCGGTATGGTTAAAATCGCTTCAGTTATGAAATCTATCATAGTGTTCACTGTTCGAGAGGTCAACGAGAGTCGGGTAATTTGCAGGGATTAGCAGGTCTCTGGAAAGAAAAGACCATTGGGAATGTTTTGTTAATTTGAAGTTGATGAACTGAAAAAGGCTGTATGAACTGAACTGATGAACTGAAGAAGGAGGGCTGTAGTCCACCGCTGAAACCCATGGCCAGTGAAATGTGTTCGTGTGACGAAACAACTGATATACAACGGATACCATGGTATGATGGTGATATACAAACTGGCCATGCAGGTAGCAAAATGTATGTATGTTTGTATGCTGTGTTTGCTGGCAAATTATTTTACAGTGTTACGGCTGGTTTACGGAAGTGTGGCAGTCTCATACGGCCACCGCACTTTGCTATGAACACGGTCAAATACAACATTGATCGAGGTACTTTCCCAGTTAAGAGCGTGCTGTCAGAAACGGGAAACCTGGAGTTCTTATTCAAAACCTCAACCTAATCGACGTCTTTAACTTACATTTCGGTGGAACGTCTTTACTCGACAGAATGCGCTTACCGTTTTTCGATAGCACACGCCCTCCCTAGCTGTATATTTCTTAGGAGTCAGGGGTGATGTCTTCTGAAAATGATTGGAGGGCTCCGATGCTAACTTTAGTGATTTTTAATTCATTCTTACCTTGCAACGCCATTGGCCTAATGTTAAAATGTTACATTATTGATAGAGCTTTGGCCCTGCCAGGCCTATAGAAAACGACACCCATGCTTAGGACAGGCCCACACCAGTAATTGTCCGCGTTTTTGAAGAAGCGTGTGTCATTCCTCGGCGAACTAATGCATTGTTTTTCCGCGGCCCGGCGTCGCCGGAGTCTCTGGAGGCTGGCGCCGCCCTTTGGTGTTCAGCTGAAGCGCCGGCCGCCGCTGCCCCTGCCCATTACCACTCTGGCCACCAGCAGCACATCGGGAGGCCACACAACACGGTTACAATTTTACAATCCACACTGTGACGAAAAAACACGGCTCGTGTTTCATAAAAAAATGAAATATCCTGTTCAGAATAATACAGGAGATGGACTTACGCCGGTTACAATTTTACAATCCACACTGTGACGAAAAAACACGGCTCGTGTTTCATAAAAAATGAAATATCCGGTTCAGAAAAGTCTGAGTTTGAAACACCTTGTTTCCATATTTTTGCTCAATGCTCACGCAACAGCTTCTCCCAGCACGGATGGACTAAAGTTTCTATAGGTTTCTATAGGTTATATATGGACTATAGACTATAGGTGGACTATAGTCAGCACGGGTGGACTATAGTTTCCGGTGATATGTAGACCCCAATCCGTGTTCAATGATCCCACGTCCAGTCGCCTGTCTGCGGCCGTTCTCAGAAGGCGTGATCAGGTCCCTTTGTGTGGGTGCAGCGTGGCCAATGTGGCGCGTGCTGTGCGCCGCTGCTCGCCGCTGCTCGCCGCTGCTCGCCGCAGCGCGCTGAGTAATCTCTTGTTTCCCGGCGAACGGGTAAACATTTCGTGTTGACCGAGCACCGCCACGCAAGGGTTAGAATTGCGAGGAGGTGGCACGCAGATATTGTGGCCGAGCTGTTTGTGACTCAGTATGGCCAACGGGAATGCAGTGCGTGCTAGAGTGAAACGGGAACCAAAGATGGCGTATGAGCTAGCAACAGTAGGTATACACTGAGGTGCTTTGTTATGTTTCTGTTTTAATGGGATGTATTTTTCGGCAACTAATGCTACCCCTAGACGTTACGGATTAAACAGACATTGCATGACAGTTTATGCATTGTAAATACAATTCAACAATGTTAAAGCAAATAAATTGATGCAGTGAATTAGAAATGTCGCAAGCGCGACACATACGGTGTGCTAGAATTTAGACACCGTTAATTAAAGCATGCAAGTTTAAGTGTGGACGATGTTTGACCTGTTGTAAAATGGCATTAAGTATGTGCCAGCACTTCCTGTCGCCGCCGCCACGCAAGACTGGAGTGGACTGGACTGGACTGGAGTGACCTGGAGTGACCTGGAGTGACCTGGAGTGACCTGGAGTGACCTGGAGTGACCTGGCTGTGGCAGTCGGCCTGTTGCACACGATATGCACGCAAAGCCCTGCTGCCTAGCCGGCCACAGTCAATACATTAGTGTATAATGAGAACGGGCCACGCACTCAAGACAATGCGCGATGTTTGCTGCCAACTCCTCTGTCACGCTTATCCGCCATCCACGGCGAACTGCCCCCCCCCCCGCCCCGCCCCCGCGCTCACACTGATTGCTGTGCTCTGTGCAGTTCCGCTCAATAATAAGCCGCTCGTCCCGTACCATTCCCAATACAATGGCCCATACCGAGCCGCTCTTGTAGACCGATTTCCCGTCCTATGCTGCCCACACATATAGGTACTGATAAGTCGCTCGTCAATACAGGGTCAAAGCGGCTCAGTGCTGCTCGTCAAGTCCACCTCTCTCAAGTAAATTAAACAACGCTTCTGTATTTGTTTAGTGTGCACTAGAGTTGGCAAAACGTGGACCCGAGGACCCGGTCTCTAGACCCAGTCTGAACCCAGTTGGTCCCAGACTGGGTCCCGCCAAATGACACCGGGTACAGACTGGGTCCAACTTATGTTTTATGCTGGTTTCACGCAAGTATAGGAGCTGATGCGCAGGTTTCTTTGTGCTTTTGGCCAATCTGAACTGTATGTATTTGCAACTACAAGAGTTCATTTACCTGCACGTTCTGTAGAGTGCAGATTTGCCAATATTAGCTACGAGACGAAATTGTGCTAGTTGGGTCCACTGGGTCCAAACATGCCTCGCACCGGGTATAACTGGGTCCATTTATCAGCTTTTAAGACCGGGTCGGGTCTGGGTCCCAAAAATATATACTTTTGTCATCTCTAGTGTGTACCCGGCGTGGCGATGGCTTTCCAGCGGCCCAATCCAAACAAATACGCATTTTCCAATTGATCATGTCAATCTGCGTCATTGTTATTGGCGCAGATTGACGTCCATTGTTAAAGGAAATAGTTCACCTTCAACATGGGGTTTGAACTGAGATAGCAGTTTTGTAGCCAGCGTTGAAGAAACCTCAACTGCAAGGTTTCTGGGCTGAAAGGTCTCTCCAGCCGAATATATTTTACTTTTTGTCGAAAGAATGAGGGCCATAAATAAAGAATAACAAGAATGTGGGCCTTCTACACCTGGACAGAGGCTATACAGTAATCTTACGCGACTACTTTCGAATACTATTGCTGAGCCACGTTTGACGTGCGGAGAAGTATGCATATATGTTTTGATAAAATTATAATGTACGTCTTTCTGTCCTAATCCGCGCAATGTATGGCTACTTTTTGACATTATGAAAGAAAGTTTATCAAAATATATCAAAGCGTTGGAAAAAGCATTCAAGGTGAACTATTTTCCTTTAAGGAAAAATGTCCAACGTTGCATGCTGTCTGATTGAAGGCTCGATGCGCTTGCCATAAACAGCACGTCGCGAACCTACGGATGACAATTTTCTGGATTTGGTTTTCTCGCGGGCAGCCAATATGGAGGCGACAGTCCGGAAAGGTGTGTTTCTTTCAGATTATGATGCAATTTGTTGTCGCATTCAAGAAGAGATTTGGAGACCTCCCACAGTAAACTGTACAGCTGCGCTGCAAATTGGGATGGTAAGCAATGTCTGCGCTTAGTGCCGAGGGACATTCTAGAAAATATCCTCTTGGATCCCGGGGTCAAAGTTACCAACAGAAAATGACTAAACTTTGCAGTTTGGCTCATTCAGGGTCAAAACGAAAATCGGTCCGTCTCTTTAGTTCAGACCATTGCGCATGCTAATGACCCTGTAACTAATATGTATAATACATCATTGTAGTATACATAAACATGAAACTTTTAAGAACCGAGGTCTTGCATCCAAATAATCGGGCCCCCTCACGCCCGACTGAGGTCCCCTCAGGCATTTCTGAGTCCCCCTCAGGCAATATCGCGGCCACTCAGGCATATCGAGAGCCACTTAGGCCAAGCGGCAGCCCTCCGACCACCCGAGGGCAACTAGCCGACCCAAGGCCTCTTAGGCCGACACTAGGAGGCCTCGAGGCCGACAAAAAGACCATCAGGCCGAACAAAAGCTCTCAGCAAACAAAGGCCCTTTAACGCCGAGGCTCCTCAAGCAAATGGAAGGGCCCTAAAGTCCAAACTGAGGGCCTTCAGACGCCTTAAGTCCTTCCGCCGATGGAGTTCCTTTAGGCCGGACAGGTCCCTCAGGCCGACAAAGGCCCTAAGAACAAGAAGAACTCCTCATGCAACCTGGCATCTTAGGCGAGCAAGGGCCCGCTCAAACCGGCCGAGTTCCCTCAAGCCGACCGAGGGTCCTAGTCAACAAGGCCTCTCAGGCTAGCAGGCCTGACCAGGCTGAGTGAGGCCGACAGGCGGACTGTCAAGCCGAACAATGGCTCATCATTCCAATTGGGACCCCCTCAGATGGACGAAGGACTCTCTCAAGTTGACGGAGTGCCCACTAAGGCCAACCGAGGCCCATTATTCCGACTGAGGCCATCGCAAGCCGACAAAGGGTCCCTCAGGCTGACAAAGGGCCCATCATTCTCAAAAGGAGCTTCTCAGCATACCAATAACTCCTAAGGCCCGGCCAAGGTTTCCCTCACCAGTCGGGGCTGAGGCTCCTCAAAGCCGATGGACGGCTCAAAAGTCGACCGAGGGCCCCTCAGACTGACCTAGTTCCCATCCAGACCGGCATCGGCTCCTCCAAGCTGACGGGCCCCTCAGGCCGACAAAGGGTCCCTCAGGCCGGAGAAGATCCCCTAAGGACGAAGAGCCCCTCAGACTGACCAGGCCCTCCTCAGGCCGACCAAGGACCCCTCAAGCCGACTGAGAGCCCACTCAAGTCGACCAGGCCGACTGAGGCTACCGATCAGACCAGCAGGGAGCCCTCAGGCCGATTTTTGAACAATGGTTCATCAGGCCGACTGGGACCCCCTCATGCGGACGAAGACCTGAATGTATATTACTATAGTATACAAAAAAGGAAGTGCCAGAAGCCTGAATGTGTACTATAGTATGCAAGCGAGGAAGTGATGAAGGCCTTAAAGATACTATACATATGTAGTATACAAACGAAATTGAAAGTAACATTTTTCATTCCTCGGGCAGAAGCAATATGTCTATTTAGGTATGACTAATCTACCAAGTGAAAAAAATGGATGCATCTGTTACGACATTAATTGCAATTTTGTATACACATAAATGTTGTCTGAAGTCCCGATGTGTACATATACATCGATTCTGCGCCGTTTTGAGAGAAAATAGGAAAACGTTGAAACCATCGTTATTGCTTATTTTTCAACGTTACTTCAATGTCAGTAAAGGCACACAGCATATCTGACCAGTAATTGTTTGCATTATCAAACATCAAAGTGTGATTGTAGGAGATTCACCTGCACGCGTTCGCCGGGCCTTCATGACGAAATCAAAAGAGCTCTGGTGGTAGAGTTTTGATCTGAAAGTGTCACTTTCGACACCAGGTGACGGATTATTGAATCAATGTGAAAGGCATAGCCTCTCTGGCGAACCAGTCTCCCCGAGAAATCAAATGGGATCGTGAAGCCTTTCAACTCATGTATACTATAGTGCACAAGGGGATCCAAGAGGATATGAAACTGGATGACGCTGTAGACAGGCTTGTGCTTGATTCCGCTTCAGAGGAATCGATTCCGATTCTATGCCAAACCAGCTGGGTTCGATTCAAGCGCTCTGCCAATTCCCGAAAGTTGGGAAGGGGTCGGAGGCATTCTGAAGTCGATTCTTTCCATGCAACGCCCATATAAGGCGTAGTGTTAAAATACAAAAATATTGGGGGGACTTGTCCCCCCGTCCCCCCTGTAGCGGAGCCTCTGGTCCGATTCCAATTCCGAGTCCAATAGATATTTTACTGGAGGAATCGATTCTGAATGTGATTCTAGGGCACCTAAAAATATTGATTCCGATTCTGATTTAATTTATTCCAATTTGATTACGTTTTGCATAAAAAATGTCCTAGCATTTTTACATTTTGTGCAAATGACACGAATGACATGAGAATAGCATATCGCCTTGAGAATAGCCATATTAATTCGATATATTACACAAAAATCATAAACTTTGTAAAAAAACTGGCCTGTGTTTGCAAAATCGTGAGAGTTAAAAATGCGAAAGTCTACCGAGGGTTTACCGAGTTGCAGTAACCATAACATTGTCATAAGTGAACATCATTGTATATCTTTACTTAAATAAGTAGAAATACCATGGATGAGAAATGCCTCTGGGCTCTGGTATACCTCTGGGTGGTATTTTTCATCCATGTAAATACTGAGAATGTTTATTGACCCTCAATCGGTAACAAATAGTCGTCTATGCTTTAGTTTAGCTATTCATGCTCAAAGGATCAATTTTTCTTCAGAAAAGCTTAATTCATGGTCGGAGTGATATTTAAGAAAATATAACGGAGTTGCTTGAAATAACCATTGATTCCGATTCCGATTCTATCATTTTCTTAATACGTTTTACGCTGGTTGCTTATTTTGCGCGAAATTTTTAAACATTTTAAATGTTTTCAAATGTTTCAGTGGTAGCCGTTTCACGATGGGCTATTTGCGAGAAATGTTTTAACGCTCGCCGTATGGGACTGTAGGGCGAGGTTAAACATTTTTTCGACAATTAGTCCATCGTGAAAGCGGCTACTACTAAGACATTTTAAAACATTTCGCGCAAAATAACCCATCGCGAAAAACGGCTAATATGTTGATTCACTTGATTTCGATTCACCCAGATGTCAACGGAATCAAGTCTGATTCCGATTCCAGTACAAACGGAATCGATTCCACTGGAATCAAGCACAAGTCTGGCGGTATAATACTTTGTATGATTTCTTGGATGCTGCTATATGTGATCATCCCAGCTAACAATTTGACGTTGTCGCTACGTGTGGACAAGTTTGCAACACATACTATAGCGTTGTGAATAGTGTAATTTGGTAGACTCCAGAACGTTGTCCAAAACGTTTCCTTGTGACATTACAGAAACGTTGAAACAAACGTTGCTAACACGTTACTTTTGACAATTCAATAGCTAACGTGACTTACGTGGTTGATATTAATCTAGAAGATGGTTGAATATGCTTAATTAGATAATTATACCACATTGCGAGCTGTTCTTCCAAGTTATTAGAACAATGTTCTGAAATCGTAACGATGGCAAACGTTTTCTGTAAGTTTACAGCGACGTTTATACATATTTTTATTCACAACATTCACGACGTGTCGCAACGTTTGTTAAAACGTAAAATTCCATTGGATTTCTTTCACAGCGTTGTTACAACGATATCCTGTACCTGGGGTGCCTCGTTGTGTTAGGAGGGTACTTGCATGGTTTGATGCTGAGGTTAAACGAGCACTTCGTGAATAGGAAGCGTCTTTCAGACGTAAACAGATTAATTCAATCCCAGATACAAATAACTTTTGTGAAAAACGCAAAAACTAATAAACAATGATTTGTTCTCAGTACTTTAAATATCAGAAGGGCATAGCTGGCGACTGCAAGTCTAAACCTAAATGCTTTTGGACTTACCTCAAATGTTGCGTGGATCGAAAGGCTCCCTCTCCGTGTTATTGGATGGTGACACTGTGGTAGGTACACGATGATGTCGGGCGAGCAAATTTACTGAACCGAGCCTTCGACAGTTAATTTGCGGATCCCAATGTTCGCGAGTATCCGACTGCGCCACCTGCCAACCCTGACTCGATTTGTGGTGACCGAGGCACGGGTGGAACTTTATGTCTCTTGGGGAGGGCCCGAGTCCCACCAATGATTTCAAATTTTAACATCAGGCATATGACGTTGCATGGTAAGAATGGAGTTAAAATCTATCAAATTAACATTAGGGCCCCCGGCCGATTTGATAAAGTTCCGCTTGTGGACCGAGGGGAGCATTCGCCGCATACTCGCAGCGTTACAGGCCCACAAGACGTGCAGTCCTGAAAATATTAGCGCGAGGATAATTAGAGAATGTAGCGAACAGCTGACAGCTCAGCTGGTTATCATGTTCAACATGTGTGTTGAGCGGGGAGGGTTCCCGAGTAGGTGAGCAGAGGCTGCCATTGTTCCAGTGCACAAAAGGGATAAAAATTGACATCGAGTTACCGCTCTATCTCGCTTACCCCGCTGCCTGTATGGAAAGCTTTTGGAGCGCTGTTTTCACGACGGAGCTATTGGCTAAGGTTGGTCCTGTTGTTGTCCAAATGGGACAACAATATATATGGTTGTATAATATATATATATATATATTATATATGATATATAGTATATTAATATATATATATATATATATATATATATTGTGTATGTATGTATGTATCCTCCGCCCCGCGCTGCTCCCGCTTGCCATGCGATTCGTTAGTATAAGTACATGATCCAATCGGTTGCCTAATGGCGTTTTAATGCAATCCAATCTAATGTAAAGGCACATTGGTGCGGCGAAGAGGGTCGCACCGCTAGCTATAGTTGCATTTCTTTTGTTTGTTTTTACCGCAGTTCCGCGGCTAGGTGTACCTGGGTCTCAGTGGTGTTCGATATTCCCTGTTCTATAACCACGATGCCTTGTTATTTTGCTCGCACGTAATTCTGTTTGTTTTTCGATTGGCTCGATGTTTATTTCTGTTTGATGACGCACGCCTGTCGTATTAGCATGTGGCAGAAATAGAGAGCACTGCCAACGTGACAAAAACCTATTTTGTTCCCAAGCTAGCCTGCTGTGATCTCTAAATATTGTAGAAACTGGAAAGCTTTGATGGAGGTGCAGATCACGTGGTACGATCTGATTTTTCCACAATCAAGCCAATCGATAAACATAGCACGATAGGAGCGATGAACTTCTAAAATATGTTATTATGAGCTTTGTGATATGCTAAAATGATAATCCCGTTTGGGCTGTCCCGAGATTTTTGGAATACTTTTGCTTCACGTTTTTACATTATTGCTGTCGAACAATATGACGGTGAACAATGCAATGGTCGCATTGCTATCCACGTCATAATTTATTGAGTAAGGCTTCCATGACATGGCTGCTACATTTATGTGTCGTCACAGCACACTACATATGATGTACGGCACAGGACGAGTGAAATATACAATGCGAACACGATAACGGCAGTGCAGCGCAGTCCAGTTCTATAATGGCGTGATCCTGTACTGGTAGCTCTGCGAGTCTGCAATACCTATAGCTTTACCAGCGATGCTGTCCATTTCTGTAAAACCAAGGCAGAAATGAACGGAACGGAATTGTGAACACAATAGAACAGGGAGTAGGTGTATGGGTCAGCACTGTACCTAGATATAAGGGCCAGCACAGAGACAGCGGTAGCGCGCCCGTCATATAGTAGAGTGCAGACTGTTCATGAGGCCGTTTTATCAGTCCATGCTGCATTATACTGATATAAATTATTATGTTTACTTATTCATTTTCGTCCTGTAGAACGTTTGAAGGCAGACGATCAGAATGTTTAACCACTCCAAGCGATAGCAGTGGGCGTATTTATAAATCCAACCAAGGGGGGGGGGGGCACAAAGGTCAAGTGGGCCAAACCACACCATGGGAGG
Source organism: Semibalanus balanoides (assembly GCA_014673585.1). NCBI lineage: Eukaryota > Metazoa > Arthropoda > Thecostraca > Balanomorpha > Balanidae > Semibalanus > Semibalanus balanoides. The sequence continues at coordinate 37,149 of VOPJ01014684.1, read as the reverse complement.
ACGTCATGAAAATGTTTGCTGAGCGGGGGGGGGGGGGGGTTGGTTCGATAAATTTCAGAGGGCCTCCAGCTACACATACTCCAATGGCCGCTCCGATGCACCTCTGAAGGGCATCCCACATAGCTCCGAAGCCCTCTCGATACAACTTTTAAAACCTCGCCCTCCCATGCCTTCAAAGGCAGTTGTACCTCCGAGTCGATGTACTCTGAAGGACCCTCCAATATCTCCGAATGCGCTCTAACGATATCTCCGAGGGCACTTTCAGTCAGCTTGAGAGCGCCCTCTGTGAGACAGGAGAGGGCGCCCCGCTCCACTCAACGAATGACGCTGGTAGAGGTATGTAGGGAGGGCGCCTCGGGACTCGGAGATATGTATCTGAGGGTAGCTTCTTGGACATGTGAGAAAGCCCATTCAGAGGTGAATTCGTATTGGTGCGGCCTGGAGGTATGCGGGAAGGCGTCTTCAGTGATGTATCGGAGGGCGCTCACATACGCTTCTCGTATATGTATCGGAGACACTCCTAAAGTGTATTCGAGGACGCATTTGAAAGGTTGTGGGCGGGCGCCTTCATATTTTGTATCGATGGCGCCTTGGGATGTATATGCGGAGGGCGCCTTTGGAGGTTATGTTTTTTTGAGGGCGCTTCAGAAGTTTATCAAATGGGCTTTCAAAGCATGTGGAAAGCGTAAGAGGGTATTGGGAGGTTCCTTATAGTGTGTTGGGAGGGCGCCTTCTGGAACGCATTTCAGCCGCGCCATTTGGGATGGCGCTTTCGAAGGATGTGGGAGGGCACTTCAGGTGTACCGGAGCGCGCTCACACTTCAGGACACGCGCTTCATATTCAGCTCGGAGCGCGCCTCACTTCAGCGATGATTCCTTCATCGCCCTTTGCTGAATGTGAGGCTCATTTCATGAACCGAAGGCGCCTTCGGTGCATGAGGGCGCCTTCGGCGCCCAAGGGGGACGGGGCATGGTGCGGTGACCCCCCTAAATACGCCCCTGGCGACAATGTTTTCACTATTAACAGATTCAATCCATTTTGTCAACGTTCCGTGGCGATAAACTTGCTTACCCTGGCGAGTGGCGACTAAAGGTAATCAGGAAATGGATACTTCCCAGTACAAGCAATCAATGTAAGAACCCCCATAAACCTAATTGCTGAGCACCAATGCCTTTGACCTCGCCAGAAGCGGTCGCGAGGTCGCCAAAAGCGTTGTACTTTTATGATCTTCTTAATAATGACAGTGCAATCACTCTATGCAATAAATTGTTTTGTTTTTTTGTGGAGAAGATTCTCTATTGTTATTTTTTTGCACAATAACTGCTCATGAGCTTTTTACTTTAGATTGTCAAGATTTTGTTAGTCGTAATTATGAATATCGATGAAATAAATCCGAGCACGAAAAAAGGCAGATTTTACCAAATTCACCCATTTAGGTATTTGCATTCCGTGAATACGAGCTATATCATTAGTGTTATAGGTACTATGAGTGCTTTGTCTCAAGTAACTCAACTATCAACTATCAAATTATCAACTTTTACTATTAAGTGCTTTGTCTGCACATTCAAATAGACGTTTTTCACGAAGGTTATTTATTTTTACCCGGTTAAGTACCCGGTGTACCCGGTAATATTTCGTGCTTTTTGGGTAATTGAGTCTAGGAACACGGGTTTACCCAGATATTTTTGGTATCAATTGAAACTTTATGAATTCATGTACAGTTATCTGCTCTTACAATGCGAAATTTCCCATTAGTTTTCTTTGCATAATCAAATTCATGAACAAGTATTACCGGGTACTACCGGGTACGATCGGGTAAAAATATATCCTTCGTGAAAACGGCTATTAGTGTTTTTGCATGCAAATGAGCCTCACTGTCCCCAAGAGCAAATAGAAGTTAAAGGCATCATTCCTTTCCTCTCTGATTCGATCAAAGTAAAAAGAAACTCCGATTCAATCAAAGAACCTTCCACGGGTTCTTTTGAGTCAACTTTAAAGTAATGAAATGAATCAAGTTAAATGTTGCTATTGTTCCCGACTCGTTGCATAGCCGTTCGACTCGCGTTTTATAGCCGTTTGACTCCGGCCCAATCTTACCAAGTGCCGTGAATAGCGCAAGTACAGCATGCCGTGAATGGAGTGCTCAGAATGCCGCACTTATTTAACCACGGCGTTTGTTGGGGCTCTCTCGTTGTCAAAATACCCAGTTCAGTAGAGCGCTAGGCTGATGATAAAATATCCCCTGTTCGATCCCGAGACCCGGAGTTTTTACAGGCCGGCGCATCAATATGCCGTATTTACCCATTCACGGCATTTGGTAAGACTGGACTCATGGTAAGATTGAGCCTGGACATTAATTGTCACCGACGCTTGTGTTGTCTCCTAACATTTTAATTGTGGTGTTGCCTCGCAGTTTCGGCTGGCCAGCGGAGACCGGTTCCGCCACGGCACAATGTACAGTTCAGATATATTAACTGTGGCAGCGCGCGTGCCTGTAGGGCAGCCAACTGCAGCTCTGCTGGTGGCACGCGAAGCCACCCGAGTGCGGGGCACCGTTACAGTCATCGTTATAATATCAAATTCTACTATCCAATCTCGGCCTAGTAACTATTTTGTATTACATTGCACTATTCTTTAGTGGTATTCGTGGTGCCACCGCAGTCTGCCTTTGACAGTCGCCGAGAGCAGTGCGCGATGGTGGGTAACTTCGCCGCGCGTCACGAGTTGTGTACGCCGGTGTGTATGTGTGTGTGGATCGGATAGGGCTGCCCGAGCGCAGCCTAATGCGGCAGAAACGCCGCCGGAACTATGGACTGTGAGCCTCGGCTCCTGTGTGCGTGAGTCTGCGTCTCTGCTAGCTTCTCATCTATATCTACGTCCTGTATTCTACGCTTCTATTCTACAATAAACTCCATCAATAGGGAATCTCATCTTCACTTCTGTTTTAACCCCAGATCTGTCATCTTCAGCTACAGAAATGTCGAAGGCCCCAGAACAAGGGGAAAGTGATGATCGTCCGCAACAATATTGATATGATTTTAAATCACACGGCAGCAACTTTCTGAAAGATGTGTTTTTGTTGTTGTATTATGTGGTGGGTAACTGTGTGTACGTGTGCACGTGTGCACGTGGGTAACACGTGTGCTTGTCTTCTCTCAGGCGACGCGACCGTGCTGAAGGAGTCTGGAGACGTGATCACGATGGCGGAGCTCAGGGTGGATGACCGAGTTCTAGCAGGTATGACTTGACTTCAGATATCCTACTCACATAGAATATGCAGCAAATCTCCTATTCATAGTCTTGAATTGTTAAAGCATACAATAACAACAGAACCACGATACACATGCTCGTTTGTAGCACCAAGCGTGCCTTCTGAACAAACCCTGCGTTTCCTCTCAATTGTTTTTGCTTTGATGTTATTATGCGAGAACACTGAAGAAGGAGAGCTAACATGTTAGTGATAAACAGTACAGGCTGCATAACAGCCCCTATGTTTACTTTAACTAATCATTCCATGCTTCAATCCTTGTGAGAAATGTTTTAATATAAAAGTAATTGTTGAATGTTTAACCCCATGCTTAAGGTGAACTATTCCATTTAATATTAAATGGCATAGTTCACCTTTAACATGGGGTTTTGAACTGAGATAGCAGATTTGTAGAGCAAATCGAAAAATGAGTTTTGTCTGAAGAATAAACTCGCAACGTAAAGTAATTTCGACACAGGATTAGCCTGCATTTTTTTTTCTCGTCCACCTGAAAACAGCTTCGGTAGTTCGCGGCCAGGCGGGTGCCGGAGGTAGGACACTCTCTGACACGTAGTACCTGATCACGACGCCTCGTTAAAGGGACACTGCCACCTTAACATTATATTTGAGTTGAGATAGCCATTTTGGCTGCGGCGCACGACCCTTGTACAGAGACTGTACTAGCGCGTTCTGGCGGAACCAGAAACCGCTCAGTCTCAGTTGTGAGACACACAGTTATCTGTCATAGAGCTTGCACAGTATGCTCCACGAGTTAGATATTAGAGCGCTCTATTTCTTTTTGGCATGTTTTGAACTGCCATCGAGTAGAACTGACCGGTCGCGAAAAAGGGCCTTTTTTAAGCGGCTGTTGACAGGATGAACACTGCAACCACTTCACGACTCATATGCTAGTCTGATATGGCAATATATGGCGAATGAATATATACTAACATTTCAAAGCAAGGCAATTGTCTATCTTCTAAGAGAATCTTAGCCGAGCACGTTAAATTTTATTTAAATGTCATGCCCACTGGCAGGAAATAGTCTGGATCACCTGATCTATTTTGGGATACACCCAGCTCCTGCCTCGCGTGCGGCGACACCTATCAGAATTGGATATAGCATATATAAACTGACCCGATCTCAATAAATGTAGAAGCCGTAGTGATACGTGTATGTATCTGAACGATATTAGTTGTCATAATCTTATTTTGAAAAAAATATCTCACAAGGTAAACTCAGGAATCCCTGATCGGGGTGATAAAGTTGAGAAATAGATGAGGACATCTATTTTTGCTGAGAAAGAAAAAAAATATAGAGCGTAACATTTCCAAAGAAAAACAGTAAAAATCATAGTTAAAGTTGTCCTTTAATACTAAGAGATTGTTTGACAATAAAATTTTTTACATGACTTTTCATAAATTGTGAAATCTTAAGTTACCATTTTCTATGTGCATCTGTTTTTGTAACGCTTTTTACAGGAAAGATAAAAAAAATCCTTTGTTTCTTCACAATTGAGCACCTCCTTCCATCGACTTCACGAGGGAGATTGGACCAATGTTGATTCACAGGCGATGGATGTTTTGTCTCCCGAGCAGTCGACATCTTGTCTCAAAATAGGTTTAACATAACCAGTGCTCTAATTGTGGAAGCCTGGCGCAAAAAGAAAACCCAAATTTATATTCATGGCACCCCACCCCCCTCAAAGGGCAGCTCACCCGTAGTAATTCGTGGGGCAGGGCTCTGACGTGCCCATCCGGCGTCAATTTTACGACAGTCTGCTATATCCTTTGAGAGGAGTACGACCTTCTCTCTCTCTGCTTACCATACACACTACAGAGCTGACGTCGATATGGCGTTGTACGATTTCTCGTTGCAAATACACAAGAGACAGAAACTTACTTTTTCCTCCAAGCAATATATCCATCACTTGTCCAAGCCAAAGTATATTCGTCCAGTTTTGTAGCTCAAGATGCACCGTATGGTTGAATTTCAAGACAACTTTCAAGGTGAACTATTCCCTTTAAGCATGAGATCCAGCCGACGAGCAGATCAAATTGGAGTTCTGGTGTTGTTATACTCTGTACCAGACGGTAGCTGAAATGTTCTCCTCGGAGAACAATACAACGCATTTAGGCACATTGAACTAGAGATTAGAGAACGTCTTTTGGCTTCCATAACAAATACAACAAAAATAAAATTGGGTTCGTATCATAACATCTGTATGGGTTCCTGACGAACTGAATGTAATGTACTTTGATGCATGTATACTATGCACTCCTTGTGACACCGTGGCTGAGTCCATGTACTCTGGCGTGCATACCTCGGTGTGAGTACCCCGTGACTTCACCACCATGACCTGACCCCCGTGACCGACCCTGCAGCCATCGGACCAACCGCGTCCAGCTGACCTTCAGTCCCGTGGTCAGCTGGATGGACAAACGGACCAACGAGTCCGGTCACTACCTGCAGCTGACCACCAGCAGCGGACACCACATCACGCTCTCCTTCAAACACGTCATGCTGGTGAAACAGAACGATGTACTCGTCTCCAGGTTAGTCTCGAAATCGTGGTGTGATTCGATAAACTTGAAGTCATTGTGTGCATGTGCAAATTCGGCACGAAGGACTAACCTTTATTTAACGCATCTGAAATTTGTTCCATGGGTGGGCGCTTAACCCGCGCCCTGGTGGGCCTCCGAGACAACTTCGCCATGGTGGGTGGGTGTGGGGGGGGGGGAATGACCCCCGCCTAACTCGAAAACGAAAAGGGATAGAAAGACGCGGAAAAAAGTGTTCGAAAACTCTCAACATGTGAATTTGAAGTTACAGAGACCATTTTTAACTCAGCTCAATATAGGGTCGCCAGAGGTCATCAAAGATCAAATTTCACAGTTTTCGGACTTCGCTTCGAACGACCCCATATATCTCGTGAGCTATGATAGCTAGGAACAAACGAAAAAAAAATAGAAAGCTTATCAAATATGCAATCGCAATAGTCGTCCTCAAAATTGAGCTCAGATGAATAGTTTAGGCTCCAGAGGTCATCAAAGGTCTTTTTTTTAGTAAAACATGTTTTCCTTAATAGCTTTTTATCTAAAAATGATATAGCAATTATTTTAACACCATCATGTTTGTCTCGTTGAGGCACTTTGACACATATATATATATGGTGACTTGGTAAGGTCAACTTCAAAATTTGACCTCAGGTCGAGGTCATTTGGTGATTTAGGTAGGTCATGTTGCATATGGGCCGACGCGGCCATTCCAGACGAACACAGTGGTTGTGTCTGCTTGTGTCTATCTTTATTTTATAGAGTTATTATCAAATAATTGCTGGTGACCTCAGATGACCTCAGATGACCTTTTACATATCACACAGTAACAATTGCATCTTGGTCATCCAGAATGAGCTAAAATAATGTGATTCTGACAGAATCAGCCTTATTCAATGCATATTCTCTGAATAGGAAGCATTTGTTCATTTTCCCGATCACTTATAATGGGGAGGTCAGGAAATTGACCTGACCGTAGGTCACCGATACAAAAATCCGAGACACAGCGATTGGAGATGCTCATGATCTTATGAAATTCTGAAAGTTTCAAATCTTTCGAACAAAAACTGTGGCTTTGGCACGATAACAAACATTTTGAAAGGCAATGTCACTTGAAGTGACCTGGTGACCTGACCTGAGATGACCTGAAGTCAATTTTTTGAAAAAGTGTGGGAAATTGATGTTAAAACAGCTATGCAAAATTTGGCGGCGCTGCGCGCCGCCATTTTCCCGCTATTCCGGAAAAGCCTCAGGGGGTCAAAATGACCCCCACCAGGGCGAGGATTAACAAAATATGTTTGTTTGTCGCTTATGTGATTTAATCAGAGATGCATGGACGTATCATCTCTGCTATTATTCTTTCATTTGGGCAAAGGCTCGCCTAGTCCGCTATCTTTATCTGACTTTCTCATTACATGCTGCGATTCCTAAGGATTGGGTTTCTAGCGGTCATATTTCCTCAAGTAAACTGACAGCAGTACCAAAAATAAACACAGAGGAACCCTGGAACTCTAGGAAGAAACAGACCCCCTCCAGATACATATGTAGTATTGTCGCCCCCATTGCGTTCGGCTGTTCTGCTACTATACAACGTATAAGCTGACCACCATGCGCGAGTCTGTCCCGTAGTTAACAATTCCTTAGTTCATTTGGGATCTGACGCGTCAGTCACCATGACATAACTTGTTTCTAGTCATCTGTGTTTGACAGCCTCACTATAAATTACTCCGTTACACAGAGCCTGTACACGTACTCTCCTGTAACGCTTCAGCCGCGCTGCCTCCAGTCATCCTCGCTTGGCTAGTACGCTCTTGCATTCTGACTTCCGAAATGACGAAACTACCCAAAACGTCCTCCGCTGCTCACATAACACCACATAAACGGCACTAGCTTCTGAAGTCACCCCAATCATGTCTTTCCCAAAGACTTGCGGAGTACCGCGACCCTATCTCCTGCCCCTGCTTCGTCTGGCAAAGCCTGAGCTAGCTACGCACACGTGCGACTCCGCCATAACCGAGCCCAAAAAGCTCTCCGGAGCTGTCCGGTCCTCTGCACCGTGTCAGTGCCCGGGTCAGTGAACTGGGCGCTTTCTCCGCCGGAAGGTTCCGCCTGTGCGCGACCTCTCGTGGCGTGCGCATGAAAGTTCTCGCCGCCGCGCCGACCAAGACGTGGTCCCGACCCTGGAAGCGCGCAAGTTCCCCGCCCCGCCACCGGGGCCCAACACCATTTCACGCCTCCGTGGCGGAAGCTGGGCCTCCCAGGGACACGTCGGCTCCGACCCTGCCACCCCGGGCCCCAGAAGGCCGCCATTGCAGTGCCGCCGCGCTGCCCCAGATAAAGAGATCGGGGCAGGGGTGAGGCGAGGGGCAGCTGAGCAGATCTGCGGGGCGGGAGCGGCGGATAGGCAGCGCTTGGGGAGGGACGGCAGCTGGACGTGAGCATTGGAGGGAACAGCGGCTGGGCAACACGGCTGGAAAGGGCCGGTTGCGGCGCTGGAGTGAGCTGGACCGGCGGCGGTGCCGGGACAGAGAGGTGCGTTGGTTCGTCACGGCGCTCAGCTCAGCCACCCGGGCGGTCGATAGCCGAGGCTTTTGTGCCGGCTCAGACCGTCTGGACGCCTAGTCCGTGTACCACCCGCACAACACCACCGCTTTGTTAGAAGGGGATTTTTTTGTGCCAACATTGGGCTTGTTATTGGGTCAGCCTTGCTCGCTGTTGCGATCTAAAGCAAACGGATCCATGTTGTTGACCTGACTACATAAGATCTGTGTTTATATGTTTGTCTTCTGATTGTAGATGGTTGCCACAAAATTAGCTGTTCCCCTGGCATGCATTGGTCAATGTTTAAGTGTGATGTTGCGTGAAGCAACGAAGTATCAACAATTAATAGAAATAGATTACATTTACCTGTAAACAAATTTTCGTTTCGCTTCATCAAATGTTTCGCTTCATGTTGTCTATACTAAAGTGACTCAGCACCATATGGTGCTCCTGGTGTCGGTAGATTCGCTGGTGATGTGCAGACTGGTGACCTGGTGAAGGTGGCTGACTCTCTCGACTCCGACAACTGGTCACCAATCGTCTCGATCCAGCCCACCATCGCCACCGGTCAGTGTTCTGTCTTCGTAGCATGAAGGACATGATGGTTAAGAATGACCTAAACATGATCAATAACATGCCAAAGTATTGATTTGTGTGTCAAAATGAATTATTAAAACAGACGGGCTTTCGACGTTAACGTCATCATCATTTCTGATATTTTCTGCAAAAAGGAATGACACGAAAATATGAACTCATGTCACAACTCACAATGATGATTTGTATCCTCCTGTACCTATGACCGGCACTGCTGAATGAATGGATATGGTAGGTAGTAGGTAATGCACTCATATGTGAAAATATACGACATTCAAGATATAAGGACTATGTATTACAGCAAGAATAACATATTTGCAAGATAACGTAACATAATAGTCGTTTTCACGATGGACTATTTTGCGCGAAATGTTTCAAAATATTTTAAAATGTTTAAGTATGCAAGTTTTAGAATACTTATCCATTCCTTAACTACACAACTTTTGCATGCGATTTTTGTCTTAAAATTGCCTCAGAATTTTGGAATATGCTGGTAAGAATATAGTTTGTTACAAATTGCGGTTTGGTGGTAATTAGCAAGATAATTATTCATAGTTTAGTTGTGATGGCAAATCTCCACATGCTGAAACTTTCAAAAGATTCCAAAACATTAATGTCCCGGGCATGCTATTGGTCGCTCAACAGACTGACCCCCCTTTGACTCATAATGGACTCGCCCAGCAATGGCCAGTGAATCGTATTTCTTGGAATAATTCATATACTAAAACTTGCATACTAAAACATTTTAAAACATCTAAATAAAACATTTTGCGCAAAATAATCCATCGTGGAAACGGCTAATAGCCGTGTTCACGATGGGTAATTTTGCGCGAAATGTTTTAAAACATTTTAAAATGTTTTCGTAGTAGCCGTTTTCACGATGGACGAATTTGCAAGAAATTTTTTAACCCTCGCCCTGCGGTCCGGTAGGGCGAGGGTTAAAGCATTTTGTTTTCGCAAATTAGTTCATCGTAAAAACGGCTACTACTTAAACATTTTAATACATTTTAAAATGTTTTAAAACTTTTCGCGCAAAATTCTCCATCGTGAAAACGGCTAATATATGCATAACATAATTTAACATATTTGAAGGGAGTGTGTCTTCTGACATCATTTTTTGACACAGGTTTATACATAATTTTCTTAATCGAATCATCCTTTTTATTTCCCTTAATTCACAATAGTTGATAAGCTATTCCGAAGACCCCTCGAACTTACTGATAGCAAAAGGCTATCGCGTAGACCCCGTAGAGCTTACCACTATTATATATATATTGATTAAATTGCGATTAAATTGCTAGCATGTTATTAGCACCGGCCAATAGTATTTCTACACAACAGCTCGTGAGCGCTGACAGCAGCAGGTAAACACAGCCTCCCTCGACGGCCATGTGTCTTGGCGACCGTATGTATACATCGCCATCATTGTTCTGTATCGTCATTAACCAGTCTATAAATAGCAAGGTAATGTAATAGTAAATAGATGAATACCAGTGATGTGTCACTCCTGACTGATCCGTTGAATAATTATCAAACAATGACAATAATTTGCAACCACCAACCCCAAACCAAAACAAGCGCAATTCGTTCCCATGCGTATTGAATAGGCGGAACGATCGTTTTTGCATTTTATTTTTTGTCGTGTGTGCATCGTTCACGTAACATCTTCTTCTCTCTGATTATATTCACTATAGTGGTGATGGTTTTATCAATATCAAGAAGGAAAATAAGCAAGAAGATTAAAAGATAACATTGAACTTAATATACTCCAGATGTGGACTTCGTTGTATCCAACCATCAAACCAATAGCTACTTACCATAAGAAGAAGGACAAACACACTTTTGCCAATCTCAAATGGTAGACACACTCCGTTAGACTCCGCCCTCCCCCTTCTGCTAAGGTCTAGAGCTAAAATAACAAACAAATTCGGGATAAGTGGTTCTGTGAGGAATGCTGTAAATATTGCATGTCACTAGGTCAATACTTTCAAGATCAAATAAAGTTAAACAAACTATTTTTTGTTATGCCCTCCCTGGCTTGACATGGTCATGGACCGCAGTGATGTCATATGTATACTACTGAAATGGGATTATGTCATTTGTTAGAAAGTTTAATTACTAGTTATACAAGAGGAATTATTTAGGTTCCTTTTTACCATACGTCATTTTCATATACACATATACACATATACAATTGCGGTCATTTTTGATATATTTTGGCGTTGTTTTACTTTGAAGGCCTATAACTCAAAATGTTTACGGCCTATTTGTATTTATATTTCTTTAGGTGACACGCCGTTTCCTTGTTTAGCAGGTACACCAACATTGATGTACATTGACCTGTAAAATCAGAGATTCTCTCTCTCTCTCTCTCTCTCTCTCTCTCTCTCTCTCTCTCTCTCTCTCTCTCTCTTCTCTCTCCTCTCTATCTCTTCTCTCTCCTCGCTCTCTCTCTCTCTCTCTCTCTCTCTCTCTCTCTCTCTCTCTCTCTCTCTCTCTCTCTCTCTCTCTCTCTCTCTCTCCTCCTCTCTCTCCTCTCTCTCTCTCTCTCCTTCTCTCTCTCCCTCTCTCTTCTCTTTCTCTCTTTCTCTTCTTTCTTTTTTTTTCTTTCTCTCTCTCTCTTCTTGTTTCTTCTTCTCTCTTTCTGCGTGCGTGTCTCGTCTTTAATCTCTTTCTCTCTTTCTCTCTTGCTCTCTTTCTCTCTTCTCTCTTTCTCCCTTTCTCTCTTTCTCTCGTCTCTCTTTCTCTCTTTCTCTCTTTCTCTCTTCTCCTTTCCTCTTCTCTCTTCTCCTCCTCTTTCTCTCTTTCTCTCTTTCTCTCTTCTCTCTCTCTCACGCACACACACCTACTCACACCTACACCACCTACACACACCTACATACACCTACATGACACCACACACACCTACACACCTACACACACCTACACACACTCACTCACATTAAAACTTAAACAAGCTGGGTGGTAGAATTCCCCCTCCCCGCCCAACCCCCTCCAATGCGGGCATTACTGGTGCGCCCGCTTGACCGCATCGAGCTCACCTATAGGCAGTTGCTGCAACATGTTGACACTGATATAAGTTGAGATCGAGTATATACAATCTTGTGGAGTCGTCGACAAAAGCCTGTGCCCCATGTGATGGCTCTTAAAGCTTGACAGTATACCAGAGCAGAGCTGGTCGAACCGGTCGAGTCTCTCAGCTATCTTTAACTAAAGGCGGGTGAACTCTCACCACCCTGCAGCCGCGACTGTGCTTGGAGCGTATTTTATTGCTAAATCGTGTTATAGAAAGCACTGTGATCCTGTACTCTGATACTCCATAATCTATCTTCAGGTCGTTTACTCATATCCTCGGTCGTACGATCGAGGCTGCTACAACAAGCAGAGCATGATTGCCCGGAGCTTCGCGACGTCAAGTTTCTGATTATAGACCAATGCACATGCTCACTCGAGAGACGCACGTCTCCGATAACCAAAAGTAGTGTCATAAAAGCGATTTTGTACTGATGTGCTCGCTCGCGCGCGGCGTGGTACCCCGTGAGATTTCCATAATCATATAGGGCGTCTCGTAGAGAGTCTTAGCGGTTACGGCGGCCTCGCGCGGCGCGGGCTTAATAACATACGATATGTAGCTCACGTTGGCGTCGTTAGGGTGACGCTGTGGAGCGGGCACCCGATCCATATGAGTCCTAGTGTTAATGGAGAGAATCCATTGCGGATCTCTATGTCAGCTACAGGTTCACAGGGTCTAGAGAGATGACAGTATCGCTCAGCGGGCTCATACGATGAGTTATCGCAGCGGAGATAGAAAACCATAGATGTCCCAAGAATCGCCAAACAGTGTCGCATGCTGTCATGGATAAGACTCACGCACAAATGAAATTCAACGAGCTGGCTGATGACGGGCACTGGATGCCTCCTATAATCAATCTACACTATTCTGGATGAAAAGATTTAACATCCCTTGATCGGTCTCTCTTGTCCATAGTCGTATGCCAGTACGAGGCGTCCGGATTAAGTCACCGTAGTGCCGATACTTTATATGTCTGTCACAAATCTAACAGTACTCGTACATCGCACAACAGCAATATCTCTAATTACCAGGTTTTGATCGCGATTATCCGGTCATTATATACGTGAACAAGTTAAATGGAACATGACCGATCTCGCATCTACTAGGCTCCAGAATGGTATTGCATTCCACAAGAGCGCGATATTCATAGTGTGGAGTGTGCACTCTGAGCTAAAAAGGTGCTAAGCTTGTGCGTGTCAGACATGCTTTCCTGCGTGTGTTCATGACGCTCCAGTAAAAATTAGCTGCGCTGTAAGAGCTAGCCTATCAATAGCAAAATATACCGTTGGAAGCATACTTCGCAATATATATTAAAATCACTGGTTTTGTAATGACAAGAGGTGGCGCTCTATACGCTTGCTGACGATTTTGTGCGTTATTTCTCGGGATTTTGCCAGCTTCAGGAGGAAAACGAGGGTTAGAAAGGGGTTACGTACCAAAGTCAGTTGAAAAGCAACATCTCGGACAGTCAAATACTGCTCCTACTGATGCAGACTAGTCGAGAACTGCAAATACTCACCGAATTCAATTGGAGAAGATAGGTCGTCTTAGACATCGTGGTGCCCACATGCCGTGATTATGATTATACGCATAGAGGTAGTCCGTACCCCTCTAGTTGCTCAATAATTTATTGCATCAAAGTATTCTGCTCATTAATAACAGTGCAAACTACAGTCCTCTTACAGTAGTGAAGCTTACCTTAAGTCCGATCCTCACATAAGATTACTCTCGCTGCGACACAGACTGTGTTCTCAGCGTCACAGTAAAATCCGACCAATTTCTGTGGTACTATCCGTGTGGACTACGTCCTGTGTATAGTTGATCATTCCTTTGTACGATCTAAGACTCGCCCTCAAAGTTTTATGCTCTGTTACTACGCAATTAGGCATTTGTAATATGCTTCGCGAAAGGCCAGCATTGGGCATGTCTCTCAAAACTCTCGTTTCAAGATTCAGCTTGCTCACAATTGACGGTATTTAACAACTTTATTATGCGTATGCTCGCCCTGGTCCTCCCATATTTCATTTTCAGATAAAAACATAATTCTAAATGGTGAAGAAATGAAAGATAGTTACCATGTAGACTGCCCGCTTGTGATGTTCTTCCCATCGAAGGTTCGGCCCCGAGTCCGAGCTTTATCGGGAGAGTGCTTTAGGAGAGGGCAGCAAAATTCTTGTCGGCACAGAATTTAACCTAGTACAATCTGGGCGGCTCGCCCACGCCAAAGTGGCATTACTGCCATTACTGAATGGCTATTATTCAAACATTTCACAATGTTTTAAAACATTCCGCGCAAAATAATCCATCGTGAAAACGACTCGTAAATAGATGCGTGTGCATTTGATAATCATTCTGTTGCACTTCAAATCAGCACAGTGCGAGGGTGTGGTACGTGCAGCCACACAGTGCAACAATGCCTTCCCAGACTGGCACCGTCCGGATGGCATCGATTCGTAGTATCTCGCGGGGAGAGGCTTTGCGTCCCTTCAGCACCGTGTTTGTCAGAGGTACAATTGTGCGGAACCATTCAGTTGCATCATGTTGTTTGTCGGCGTAAATTGCCTGTCGCTATTCAGTTAGTGGTCGCTATTCCGAGGTAAAGGTGCGAGGTAAATGCCCTTTTCGACAGATGTTCAATAGTGTTGAGTCTTCGAATTTTCTGCAGTTATTCCAACTGCTGACTGCTGTATACCAGATTCGTCTAGATTCTCATCGCTGAAACAGACAGCTCATTTCAAGGCTAGCTAATGGATCTAGCTGGTAAATGTGTGAGATTGTTGCTGAATATGTGTGACACTTCGCCACCTCGTCCCGCTGTGCGTCTCTATCACCGTTACAAGTTACAACAATATTTGTCGGTACTTCCAGTTCCTGACAGCGATCGATCTTCTATCATGACTTTTGATCACATAAATAAATAAATAAATAAAATAACTCTTTGGCATTTATCGTCCCATAAACCCACCTAACACGCTGCCTTTGACCGTAGATCCTTCACGAACTTCCCCAGCTTATTCCAAGCCACTTAGCAGACACCATTGTCTGCAGAATGGAGCCGCAGAGCCAACTTCGTAGGCCGAGCTACTGTCTGGCGGCCCCATTCTGCCATTACAATGCATCCCAAACCAAGCCTAGACCACACGGATCGAACTGTCGGAACTATTTTCAGAGTCCCAGACTAGGTATCGACCGGCTCAACAGATGAGTTCTGGCGGGGGTCTGGTGTCTTGATGAGGTCGGCATGGTCTGGATCCGGGCTCATGATGGGCTCCTGATGGGTGCGGGCGGGGTCGGGATGGATCCGGCTTTTATGGTGGGCTTTCTGATGGGCATCGGTGCGGGGCGGGGATGTTCTTTTATGGAAATGTATACTCGCAATAGGACGACTTGCGGAGCACTCAGCATGCGGGTCTCGAGATTACCCTGTAGACCGGCTCTATGATAGAGAATTCAGTCTTGTCATCTTAAGAATGAATAAGAGGCAGTGTTGCGCGATCCGGCGTCGTAGTGCGGCGGTCAACGGTTGCGGCGCCGGCGGTGTCAGCGGCCGCCACGCGGGCTGGGGTTTGGCGATTTCAGTATGGTTCAGTCCGGCGGCATGATGGATTCCTCTGTGGCGATTTCCAATTGTGGGAGAAGGTGGATTAACACTAGGGATGCATGTAGCAGCAAGCTGGCAAATGGTGCTCCGTGCTTTTTTGTGACACGTTGATAGGATAGGGTGAGGTTTTAGTATGATTTTTAGGACTTATGGATGGAGATACTTCCACCACCAGGCACTATACAGTGTTATGGCAGCTCCTTAGTGAGTGTGTATACTCGCTGGCTCCGGGATAACAAGTGCGTGCGGATGTTTATGACCTCGTCGTGCCCTATTTCGTTGGATTTTGTGAGCTCATTTTACTGATCGGGCTCACGGGCCGCGCGAACCCTCAACATGAGACTATGTACGTCAGAATGAAGGCCTGGCTCCGAGATCTGTAATTCAACTTCTTTCATTCATTGGCATGTTAGACAGTGCGTTGCGGCTTGAGTGTCTCGGGGTGCTCAAATGATGTGGCGGGCACTCCGCTCGACAGATGGGAAGCTGACAAGTAGCAAAGCGCGACGCCGAGTGCGGGCAGTGGTGTCGGGACGATCGTGAAGGCCTACTCTCCAGCAAGCTACATCCCCTTATACGCATGCCTGGTGATTGGAGACGGCCTGTGCTTAGGCGCTCACACTCTTTCGATGCCTAGTGCCGCGGATCTGAAAGGCAACCCAAGTGAGTGACGGCCTGCGTGGTAGGTGATCCGAGGGTAGCCGTCTTATAGGTGGTGATCATCTGGCGGTGCGGGCGCTCGAGGTCCTCGGGGATGGACCCGGTAGAGTCGTCTCTACTGGTGGGTTCAGTCCTCGAACACTTGGTTGAGAGCCGCACGAGCAGCTCACGAACAATCACTGAGCCAGCCGTGCATCACTCGTGCAGTTCATTGCAGTCACGGGTAGGTAGGTATCTGTGTGGGTTCGCGGGCAGGGGCTGATTGTCGGGCGACCTATAAAGTCATTACAGCCTTGTCTTCTCAAGAGTATGGGACCTTCCATCGGTATGGGATGCTCGATGGCGTCGCTGGGACACGCCGCTCTTGCTATTCGTCTGGATTGTGAACCGAGGCCAGCTGGAATTAACTGCGTTGGCGCTTTGCCACTTAGTCTTTAGCCGTAGCGGCACGTGCAGGGACTAGAGAGTGAACTAGTTTTAGTGCGGAAGTGTCCGCAGTTAAGCGCGTCGGGTGCTATGATAGTCGGCTTTAACGCTACCTGTGAAGTACTACATATCTTAAGTAGCTAGAATAGAGAGCTACATCAGGCATAAGTGATTATAGGCTTCGGCGGTGGAGCAGGAGTTAAATAACTCATCTCAGGGCCGTGCCGCCAGGTATGGCGTCTCTTGGGAATGCGCCTTCTAATGTAAGCATGCGAGGTGGACGCTCATTATCTTCAATGGGCCGCACAGTACGCGGTACCCTCAAACTGGACTCATGCGTCGCTAAAACAGGGTAGCTCGTATGTTCCATGGGAGCGTTCGTCCTACTCACTGCCAGGTTGCAGGCTACATGTATTGAGTGTGGCTCCGATCGGAGCAACCACCTGGCCCTCTCAGTTATGCAACAAGAAACGCGCTACCAGCGCGGGTGACGGGCATCAATGCGAGCCTCACGCGCATCCTCCGACTCGTGCCTCGAGTGGCGCAGGCTGACCTGCAGCGGGGCGCATCAAGTGACCTGGGCGCGGAGTAGCGCGACCCTGCGCAGCTCTTGCTGGCATTGGGTCGGGATGGATGGACTTGTAGATCGAGACTTACTCTATGAGTTGGCGGGCCACCGTTCTCGTCTGATTGGTGAGCAGAGCGCGAGTAGGTCGGGGCTATAGTTGATCGCCGGAGTACTTGCTGTTCAAAGGTTCATGCGAATTTAGATGCTGCTATTTTCTGTCGGACCGATTAATTCTTGGGTACATGTCGAGGCGGGGTGAGCACCCATCGATTGGTTGCTTGATGTGGCTGCGTGAGTGTGGTTGAGATAGACCGAGGCCATTATATGTGTTATGGTCCATCTCATGTGACGTGGCATGACGAGGTATAGCGCAGTAGCAATAAGAGATAATGGAAGGGAACCGTAGTGAGAATACAGACAAGGTGAGTAACTGTGCTAATGAAATAAGTATCGAGTCTTACCAGTCGTTAGAAAACGAAATAAGTGATTCAAACATGTGCTGGGTACCATGAGCTCGTATTATAAGCATATCAGTCAGAACACCAAAAATACCCGGTCGACTGGGTATATATGCGTCACTCGGACCGATGGTGCGTCGCCATACCCTGAGATGTCCGAGGCGCTGTGAGCTCGGCTTCGCACTCCATGGTGTCAGTCCGAGACGACTGGACCAGGTCGCGATGTTGGCCCGCGCTCCACGCGCGAGCCGGATGTAGTGTGGCTCAACGAGGCGCTCACTCATGCGGTCGGGTGGCTTTGGTGGGCGGAATGGCCGTAGCGAAGAGAAGCCGCACCGCCATCAGACGGTAGTTCATCGGTCGACCTGAGCTGGACTCCTGTGGCTGTAGGCTCGAGGGTGCCCAGATTGTAGATCGACTGGCAGGCCAGCGAGCGCGTCGGGCGACCCATTGCTAATCTCGCGCGCGCTCAAGAGGCTGGCTAACTCTGGTGCAGAGCTGCATGTGGTTAGCATGAAAATGTGGGCCAGGGCACGAGGGTCCTCGTGGGGATTGAGCCGGGGTATCCATCCATGGACAGTGTGCTCTGAACAGGATATTACACAATTTGCGAGAATTAGACACCTCGGCGCGTCAGGTGAGTTGAAAGTTGATCGTAATGATTTGTGTTCCAAGACTCAGTGGGGAGAAATATAATAAAAAAATATCGCACAATTTCCCGTGTCTCAAAAATATATGATACGGTCGCGCGTTCTGGTAAATTACGAGTCGCCAACACAGGCAGTCCAAAGTGTAGAGGTAAGTTTCGCTGGCGGCGATAGGGCGAGAGAGCTGGGCGGGGGAGGTCGATACTGGTTTCCAGATATCTGCGGCTTTTGGCGTGATGGAATACGGGTCGCTTTAGGCTCTATTTCGAAAACAATTGGGTCGGGATGTTAATGGTACGACCGTGTTCTCTTATAGGTATAGAGTGCTGCTATGCAATCTAGGCGACTGTGCGGCTCGAGATCCTACGTCGGTAGCGCGAGACGGGCGGACCTGACCAGGCGGAGCTGAATTCCTTTGGAATACCGGGGTACGGGTGATTTAGAGAGGATCATAGGGACTGCCGCGCTGTCGCCGTCTCTCGATAGTAGTTGTCGCTGTCAGTCGGATGCTGTTCAATGGCTCCAGAGTGCACAACTGGATATAGGGTTCGTGGCAGTGGCCAAGTGCCCGGGCTAATATATCGACCGGCTCACGATGATGGATTAGGGTACGCTGTGGGCAGCGAGGCAGCGCACCAATCAGCAGGCCGGCGCGCACATTTCGGCGACGCGGGCAGTTGCGAATCTGGTATACACGTGGTAATTCCACCGACGCGCACTTCAGTCGGTGGAGTCGTGCATTCCCACACGCGTTGGCCGTGTATTTTATGCTGTTTTACCGGCCTCGGGCCGCGCGCGCGATGTTAGGATCCTGCCGGCGCGGGCTAGCGTACAGGATTGGCGTTCCGGGTTATCTCTCGAATTGTGATAGTTGACTCCGTTGATGGGTTTCGGGCGGGCTGGTATACACGTGGCTAATCCGGGAATCCGGGCTTAGGACGTAGGGACCAACTTCTGGATATCGTGTGCAATGGGCGGAGTCGGGAGCTCGGATCCTTGGCAGCTGCTACGTGTCTATTAGTTCGCCTGGGTCAGTGGTGTAGTGATGAGATAACCGAGAGTCTCGTGAGAGCGACGGGACGAGTCCGCGCCGAGTCGTGGATCCTGGGAGGGCCTCTGCTATTTTGGGGGGCCTTATTAATCACTGATCGGCGGCTGGCGGTCGCACTGGCAGTCGGAGCGGAAGTTGAAGAGGTTCAACGGGCAAGGAATGGGTATTCCTCGAGCTGCCGCCTGTGAATAATGTGTGATGGGCTTCGTCTGGGAAGGTGGAGAGCCGTGTGCTATGGGGCCGAACGATGGGATCGTGAAGAGCTATTTCTGACGACAAGTGGCCGCGTTTGCCTCGTGTCCGTCCCTCCACGGTCAGCATCGTGATACTCTGGGTGCTGGTCTCTTCTCGAGAATCTTCGACGTGGCTGTCCTTTCTCTGCAGGCAGTGGCTTGTGCATAGCGGTTGCAGGCGAGGGGTGACATCCTGTGTGACTCGCGGCGCTACTGGCAATCGCCGGAGTACTTTCGATGGGCTTCCGACGTGACTCGCTTAAGCCGCCACCGATCGTGGAGGTGCGGGCATGGGGCCCCTACTCGGTGGCGGGCCGACTCCACATCGGGCACTTCTCAGGGGTTTACGGTCGCGGGGGTATGGGATCGGGACCGGGACATCCTAGAGGTAGGGAAACGCTGGGCTGCTGGGACCGGTGGAAGCATAGCCTTAGGGAAGAGTAGCAGCGCCGGGGCCGGGACCTGGAGTTACCCTGGGAGATATGGTGGGACATAGACCGGTCGGGATGATTTCGGGCCTCATGGTGGGGCTCCTGATGTGCGGCGGAGGGTCGGGGATGGATCCGGGCTCGATTTGGTGGGATTCCTTGGATTGGGGCGGGCGGGGCACTATTTGGGAGGGGTCTATTGGTGGGCATGTAGATGACCAGCGGATTACCCCTGGGAGATGGACTGGATGGTGGGAACAGCTTCAGACTGCGTGGGACTACGCTTGGGGAAGGAGGATCTGTGGGACAATAGACCGGGACATATGGAGGTTATGTGGACATAGAGGGAGTCTCGGCCTAGGGAAGATCTCGTCTGGTACTAGGTGAGGCCGGATACTATTTGGATTGGGTGCGGGCGGGGCGGGGACGATGTAATTTCGGGAGCATAGACCCGAGTGGTGGGATTACCACTGGCTGGGGGTATGGGCATCGGGCATTAGCCGGGATACCCTGGGAGATATGTGGGACATAGACCGGGATTTACCTGGAAGATAGTCGTGATGAGCGAATCTGAGGGAGCGCTTCATACATGGGTGGGAGTATGTGACCTCACTGAGAGGGGAGCACTGGGCATTGGGGAGGTATGTGGACGAGTAGACCGGGATATCGGGATGGATCCTGTTTTGTCTTGTTTATGTGTGGTGTTGCGTTTGTTTGGTTTTTTCCCCTGGGGAGAGATGTGGCATGGGAACATTTCAGCCGGGATACCCTGGGGAGACTCATGGTGGTGACGTGACGTAACATGGGATACCTGGGAAGTATTGTGGGAGCGACTAGAGGCGCGAGTACCTGGGAGATATGTGGGACATAGACCGGATCCCCTGGGAAGATATGTGGAGCATAGAACCCGGGGGATACCCTGGAGAGATAGTGATTGGGGACCGGGATACCCTGGGCTTCGTAAGTGTGGGCCATAGACGGGATACCGCCTCGGTGAGATGTATGGTGGGATAGAGCCGGGATACCCCTGGGGATCTCATGTGGACATAGGGACCGGGGATTTACCCTGGAGATATGCTGGACAGTTAGACGGACATATTGGGAGATATGTGGGACATAGACCGGGATACCCGTGGAGATATTGGACATTAGGACCGGGATACCCTGGGGATATGTGGGGACATAGACCGGGATACCCTGGAAGGAGTATCTGTGGGATGAGAACCGGGAGCCATAGCCCGTGGCTGCGATGTATTGTTGGGGACTTCTATTTTAGACTCGGGGGGTTAGCGTGGGACGCGAGTGAATGTGGATCCGGGCTCATGGAGAGTGGTAACCTGCGGGTATGCGCTGGGTGCAGGCTGGTGGGAACGTCGGGAGACTGAGTTACTCGGGCATGAGATGGTCTTCGATAGGGTACGAAGGTGCAGGCGGGGTACGACCGGATGGAATTACCTGGGGCTTCATGGTGGGCTCCCGGATGGCGTGCGGGGCGGCGGTCGGGATGGATCCGGGGCTTATGGTGGGCTCCTGATGGGTGCAGGCGGGGTCGGGATGGATCCGGGCTTATGGTGGGCTTATGATGGGTGCGGGCGGGGTCGGGATGGATCCGCGGGTGCGGGCGGGGTCGGGATGGATCCGGGCTCATGGTGGGCTCCTGATGGGCGCGGGCGGGGTCTGAGCGGTGTTCGGACTTTTGGCGGGATTCGGGTGAAGTTCTGACGAAGTCCGGACGGGGATTTGGTGAGGTTCGATTTGGTCCGGGTGGGATCCGGTCGGGATCCGTTTAGGGTCCGGCGGTACTTAAGTTATCTCTTGGGCCTGGAATGACCGGGATGGGGTCCGGGCGTGGTGCGTTGGGGTCAGGGAATATTACAATGCTGTAGGTCTGGGCTGATTCAGGCTGGCCCGGTTGGGGGTTCGAAATGAGTGGAAAGTCCGGGTCGAGTCCGGGCGGAGTTGCGATGACTCTATGCGGGGTCAGGACCGTGTGGTCGTGCAGACTGCAGAGTCTCGGATGCCAGCTGGCCGTCGGACCGGTCGACGTCACTGCAGGGCCACCTCGTCTATCGCAGCAGACGTCGCTGGAATTGGTCACCGGCGGACACGCTCGTGCTCGGAATGGATAACAAACGCGACTGAGTGGAGCTGAACACGGGATGGGTAGATAGTGTTGACTCTGGCACTGGTGATGTGCAAATGGAACACAGAGAATTGTGTCTTTCGAGCGCTTGCATCAAGGATGTCATATTCCTAAATAGGATT
This sequence comes from Semibalanus balanoides, assembly GCA_014673585.1. NCBI lineage: Eukaryota > Metazoa > Arthropoda > Thecostraca > Balanomorpha > Balanidae > Semibalanus > Semibalanus balanoides. The sequence continues at coordinate 14,801 of VOPJ01014684.1, read as the reverse complement.
AATACACAGTATTGTATCCCTGGGACGTGTGCCTTGAGAAAGGAACCGTAATTGTATCGATAAGCTCGCATTTCATAATCTGCAAGAGATACGAACCATTTTATATATTGCTTTAAATAACATATATTTTGATGTTCACATAACATATAATGTAGCAGTTAGCACTACCAGATCCTGCTAGATGTTTTAACCGACACCAAGAAACAAATGCGGTGAATGTCTATCCGCATCGGTGCCTTCTTGAGTCGGCGTACCAGAAGTCCCTCCGCTCTGCCACCCTACTCCTGGCTGGAGACCTGTTCACGGACCTGCGGTTGACTGCGGTTCGGTGGTCAGCAGTGGTCGGCAGCCGGGAGGGGTAACTACAAGTTGGGATGGACGAAAGGTATGACGTCACACGGCTGCAGTTGGCGGCGGTTCCGGCGGTTGGCACGAAGTAACCGCCGAACCGCAGGATGAAATGCCAACGTCCGTCAAGCTAGCAGCAGGTTCATATTCGCGAATCTGCTGCTGTCAGACAGACAGAACATAATTATAACGACCGGCCTCGAATAACTGCTAGCTGGGCAAGTAGATTCGGCATGTCTGAAAAACTTGGCACAATTTCGTTACTCCTAACCCCCGCGGACATTTGTGGCGCTATTAGATAATCTGACGTAGCAGCAGATTCAGATATTCGCCGGACTCGAATATACAGCTACCAATATTACGAGCCAGGCAGATTCGGCGAATGTCTAATGTTCAGCATATTTCGGAGAATAACTTCCGACGAGGCATTTAGGCGGATCTTTAAAACGGTTGATTTTGCCAGTTTGGGGGGGGGGGCAAATTTCCAAATGAGTCTTCGCTACATTTCTTAGAAAAAACATTTTCATCGGATTTTCGCTTTGCTTATGGATCACGTTAGTTATCTAATAAATTGCAACTTTGATTTAAAACAAACCTTTCCTTAGTAAAAAGTTGTTATGTTTTGCGATATATCTCAGAAAAATGTGTCAAATTTTAAAGCTCCAATTTTGGGTGTTTTTTGGGGAGCATGGCCCCTATGGCAACCTCTTCTGGATCGCCTCTTATGGCCTTGGATCCGCCCATGTTCCGCGGCATATTGGCGAATCTGCTGCTACTAGACAGATATTCGCCGGGCTAGAACCACAAAACCAACTACCTGATCCAGCACCGGACTCGGTGAATGTATGTCAGGAGTAGGACATTACATGCATACATCGATAACTTATTTACGCCGTAGGGTTAGGTTTTGTCTACGAGATTGGGTCTGGGGGGGAGTCGATAGAACTCCCCTCATCTGGTATAGGATTATATGGCAGGCAGCGTAGAATAGTCGAATTGTCGTTGGTTCTCCCTGCGGACCGTAATATCTGTAATAGGCATGTCCATGATCGATTATGATTGCCTTCATTATAAACATTTTGATGGTCGTAGTAAAGTCGACGTCGAGTAAGCAGATGTCACTCTCGGCAGCGCTTGCAGTAGTCGTAGGAGCCCTACGGTCATGGAACGCGTCGGCATAACGGACATAAACAGACTGTCTGGCGACGTCGGGTCCGAACGTTAGCCTGACGTTCAGCAAGGTTACCGGTGGTTATGTTTGCTATGTGAATGTGAGCTATGGAAAAATATTTGTAATCAATTAATGAATAATAACATAAAAATCGAACCTGACAATCCCTTTACAACCAATTACTAAGGTTGCAGTGACTTCGATTAGTAAACCGCTCCGCTCGCATTTTCCGCCTCGCTGCAGCTAGCTGGCCCTACCTGTGGGAGAGGGGGCTATCGTCCCCATCCGGATTCCGGATATCCCCCAGATCATCATATGAAGACGAAACCTAAAACCTACGGCTAAGTTAAGTTTGTGCCGATGTATGTAATGTACCTAAAGTAAACATTCGCCGAATCCTGCTGTTGTATGTGGTATAATTTCGAGCCTCTTGACGAATATCTGCTTCCCAGTATAGCAATGCAGAATTCAAGCCATAATGGTCCTGAGAGCGGAAACATGGGCGGATCAAGGCCAATAAGAGGCAGATCCAGAAGGTGGGCTACACGAAGGTCTCATACCCATACCCCCAAAAAAAAAATGTAGCAAATTGACACTATTTTCTAGATTATCGAGGCATAAAACTAGCAACTTTTGCTAGGAAAGATTGTTTTAAAATCAGTTGGCTAATCGTGATCACATATAAAGCAAGGCGAAATCGATGAGTTAATTCAGATATGTGCGAGACTTTATTTTGGAAATTTGCCACCCTCCCCCAAACCTGACAAAAAAATCACCCGTTTGGATCCCGCCTATGCCGCGGAAGTTATTCCCAGATATGCCTGCATGTACATTCGCCGAATCTTGCTGCTTAGGTAGCTGTATAATAGGTTTCGAAGTCCGGTCGAATATCTGAATCTGACTGCTCGCGTCCTAAGAATAGCCCCAAAAAGTGCCGCGGATGTTGGTAATAACGAAATAATTGGTATGCTAGTTTTCAGAGCATTTTCCCCGCTGAATCTATCTTGCCATTAGCAGTTAATAATTCTAGGACCGCGCGAATGTCTGTCTGACAGCAGCAGATTCGCGAATATGAATCTGCTGCTAGCTTGACGGACGTGAAATGCCAGTAAAATGGCGCGTCGCGGCATTCAGTGTTCAACAGACACCTGCTTGTGGTGACGCATAAGGAAATGGTTGGGGCCGGTAGCCGCCGAACCGCAGGTGGTCTTGCACAGGTCCCGGGTAAACACGTTATCTCCGCTGTATCCCCTCCGGACGGCTTCTCGCCTCGCACTGTGCAGCCGGTAATTTGGGCCGCGGCGGGTCCCTCGGGCCTCGCCGGAGACTGGGCAGTGGTGTGCGAGCTACCGAGGTTAGTGGTACAGAGCGGCTGAGAGAGGCCAGGAGAGACTGGTTAGTGATTAGGGTGTGTTCTGGCCGCACATTCCCGCTGCGCGCGGGAATCCCTGGACTCCCCGGCGACCGTTAGCTGTTATGTTCTGAACGACCGCACTTTCCCGGGGAATCCCTGGAATCACCGCGGGAGTCGACGGTCAGAGCACACCCAAAGAGCAGGAAAAACAAGGACCAGGAGACCCCAAGAGGATTCGGAGAGACCAGGACCAGTAGATATTAGAGGAGAAAGAGAAACTAGAAGATATTAGAACCAAAAGAGACCTAACCATTGGGAAACTTGAATCGTCTTTGAGTCGCATTATGTCGGGTGGTTTAAACAAAGATAATTTCGCTTTATCAAATGTATAACCGTGCTGCATCTCGAGGTGCTGCTGATTAAATGATCGACAAATATTCATAAACGATTCCGGAAATTATTTCCTAGAGAGCGTGGAGGCCGTCTCTCTATTTCTGTGACGCGCCTTCTTTGGCCTGCAAGCAATGTGACTGGGTGGCTCCTCTGGCGTATCGTTAATGCGATCAGCTCAGCGAGCTTGATAGACCAATACCGAGTCTCGTCTGGACAACAGATCGCAACCACGGCCGAATTGGCACGGCAGTCCATCGCATTGTCAGCTGGCGCGCGTGGCCCATCAATCCAGCCGTCCCGTTGGGGCAGAGTGGGCACTAAATCCGTCACCGGGGCGACGGGAGCGTACACCTGGGTCAAATTCGGACAATCCCGTCTTCATCAGTGTCCCAGCCAGCGCCTCAGACGCTCTAGTTCGACGAAAACGTACCGGTTTGGCAATTCACGGCGTTATTTTATTGGTCGTCACTAAAAAGCTGTGGTACAAGAAGAGGCAATATGACAGCAAATGAAGTCATTGTGCCCTTAAACTCCAATAGGCACACATGCATATGAACGCATCATTTTCTTACAATGTAGCTACTTAATGGATTATGTTAGACTGCCCATCCGAGCAGCAGGAGACTTTTGTCTTTCGAAGCCTTACATTGTATGTGGTATTAACATTAAACAGATAGACAATTGTATTTCATGTCGTGCGGACTCGTGCTTACTGCGTTATAATTTGTATTGCTATCGTTAAGTTTTATCATCAGTTAAATTCATAAGGCGACTTCATAAATGTCCTGGTGCATCGTCCTTTTTGCAAATGAGTTCCCTCTAACGTTCCATCGAACATCCTCTCTAACGTCCCTCTTACGTCTAACGTCTCTAACGTCCCTCTTACGTCTAACGTCTCTAACGTCCCTCTTACGTCTAACGTCTCTAACGTCCCTCTTACGCAAGGATTCTCAAATTGGTGTTCATCACCCCATATTTGGGTTAATGGAACGTTCGGGCGATGGTAATGGCAGTTGGCAATTGAGCAGCTATTTAGAAATTCCCTATATATGATATGTTTGATGATGCAGCACAATGCATGCACAATGCACATACAACTATCCTAAGTTGTGTTTGATTGCCACCACATTATCACAGAGAGCTTCAAAATACAATACTTTTACATGATGTTCAGCTTTTTGTTACAGCTTACGTGTTGTTCAACGCGGGAAGCCACTGCTAACAGCAACAGTACATACACACATAATGGATTCAATACTTATATTCCTGTCCCTAGATGGCACTAGTAGTAAACGCCTGAAGTCATGCTGTACCGCATAGCATATAAGCCGAGAACGCAATGGGGAAGTGGTAACGAGTCACTCTGGTCACCAAGAAGTGGTAACCACGCCCTTGCCGTCTAGAACCACTGTTCTAACGTCACCTCTAACTTGCCGTTGATGCGGCAGAGGCGTACAGTGCAGAGCAAATGTTCTGTTCTGTCCACTTCCTCGACACCGACACCTCGACACCGACACCCCGGTGGTTTCGAGAAAGTGTGTCTGTCGGTGCTACACGCAGTGACAGGGGTGTAGTTTATATTCAGTGGGGGAGGGGGTTTCTAAGTAGCCGAATAATCACCCCTCCCTCACTTGTCACCTTCAGCCCCCCCCACACTTGGGCAAGAAAGTTGGTAAAATCCAGGAGAAATTTGTATTTGGTGGATTTTGATGGTACTTGAAGGGATTTTTTTTCTAGCTCAGCTTCCCAACTCTTCTGGAGAAGCTACGCCCTTTCGCAGTGGAATCCAATGCAATTACTATAGCCCTCGCCCCTGGCATTAGAGGCGAGGGCATAACAAGTTTCATTAGATTCCACTGCGTGCAGCACCGACAGTGAAGCCGAGGCAGTGGACAAAACATTTGCACTGCACTGTATACGTGGCTTCACAACTTGTGCCTTCCTAACGTGCCTCACGTGCCTCCAATCGTGCCTCCACCGTGTCGTCAGGTCAGGTGCGTACGTGCCATATGCTGACCGTTCGAGGGCACGATCGTTGGTGAGGAGACGGCGTGTCTGGCATCCTTAAATAAGACCACTGACTATTGCCCTCGTTCGACCACGACTGGTCGCACGTCTTCACTGCCCCGCTGCGCTGGCTGCCCGGGATGTTCGAGCAGCACGCCCGCCGTGAAGATGACGGAGCACGGCGTGAGTACGCCGAGAGAGTACCCCTCGTCCCCTCACTGGGCGGTGAGAGGCCCCGGCGTGAGTGCGCCGAAAGAGTATCCCTCCCTTCTCACTGGGCGTGAGTACGCCGAGAGAGTACTCACGCCCAGTGAGTACTCTCTCGCCCAGTGAGTACTCTCACCGGCCCTTCTCCCTGGCCGGTGAGAGGCCCGGCGTGAATAGGCTGAGTTGATCTGAGAGTCTGTCGACTCAGTTCTGAGTGATGTGTTGAGGTAGTCCTTTCTGACGGTCTTCGTCTGCTAGTGCACATAGAGTGCGTACCCCGAAATGCCGCTTCCGGGGTATGTCTCCCTCTTAGCCCAATGCGATCACTGCTTACCACCAAAATGTTTGTCAATGAATGTCTCCTCTACAGTGCTCGTCCTACCGTATCTGACCCCCGTTCTCCGCTGTGTCTGAATCCGTTATTCCCACTGTGTCTGACCCCTGCCGCTTCCCTCTGCGTCGCAGCTGCCGTGGAGGCCCTGAAGAGCTTCGGCCGGTGGCTGTTCCCTCAGTCCGACTCTGGTCACCGCGCCGCCGAGGACGACTCTGTCATCAAACTGACGCTGCTCGCCGCCCCCGCCGCCGCCCACACCACCTCGCCCTAGACGGTGGTGGCGTCACAGCCAGATCCGCCGCCACCGCCCGAGTGACGTCACTTTGACGTCACTGTGACGTCACAACGAGCCCTGTCGACCGCGCGTCACCGGCCCCCGATCTGTGTTGGTGTTGTGCTCTTCCTGCAGTGTCTGCAGCGTTTTCCCCTGATCTGAGTATATCAAGAGGTGTTTTGTTCAGATGTTGAGTTTCGTTAGAGTCTGTACCTACTCATGAAGGAGCGTTTGACGCCATGCCATTCAACATAGCATGACAAAGTTTACCAACATGATCTCACAGATTTGAACAGCGTGGAAATCCTTCCTTTTGCTGCTTATGAATGCACAAATTCAAACGGTATCAATCTATCGACTGCAGTCAAGTTGTACCCAGAGCCATGAGGTGTCTCCGCAGAGACGCGACTCTGCCGGCACGAGGGAGACACCAGAGACGGATCAGCATCGTTTTGTCTCTAGCAGCCGCCCGGAGCCGTGGTCTGCACCACAGTGCTGTCTCTGCAGACTGCTCGGGCGCGGTCCTCGGGCAGGACTGCTCGGGTGTGGTCCTCGGGCAGGGCTGCTCGGGTGCGGTCCTCGGGTAGGGCTGCTCGGGTGCGGTCCTCGGGCAGGAATGCTCGGGTGCGGTCCTCGGGTAGGGCTGCTCGGGCGCGGTCCTCGGGAAGGACTGCTCCGGTGACGGTCCTACGGGTAGGATGCTCGAGTGCTGTCCTCGGGTATGGAGCTGCACGGTAAAAGGTGCGGTACTCGGGTAGGACTGTTGCGGGTGGCGGTCCTCCGGGCCAGGGACTGCTCGAGGTGCGGTCCTCGGGCAGGAGCTGTCGGGTGCGGTCGCTCAAGTTTGGGCAGACTGCTCGGGTGCGTCCTCGGGCGAAGAGGACTGCTCGGGCGCGGTCCTCGGGAAGGACTGCTCGGGTGCGGTCCTCGGGTAGGACTGCTCGGGTGCGGTCCTCGAGTAGGACTGCTCGGGTGCGGTCCTCGGGCAGGGCTGCTCGGGTGCGGTCCTCGGGCAGGACTGCTCGGGTGCGGTCCTCGGGTAGGGCTGCTCGGGCGCGGTCCTCGGGTAGGACTGCTCGGGCGCGGTCCTCGGGCAGGGCTGCTCGGGTGCGGTCCTCGGGGAGCCGTCTGAGCAGACGGATAATGCCATTTGGATCGTCTCTTCCCGGGTTCCGATCGTGCTGGTGAGCCTCCTGTTGGCGTAGGATTATATTTATACCGAATCTGCTGTATTGTCAGCAGAGAAAGAAATGCGTCACCATAGAGCTCTATATTAGAGATAGATATTATTTTCTTTCGACCGACTGTGATTTTTTTACATGTCGTTTTTACCCCAAACCTACGTTGTAGGATTACCGTGGTTTTAATATTTATTTTGTTTTGTTGTGTTTTGTTTTCAATTTTTGCATTGTCTGGTTTCATCATTTCATTATATCCCACTCATCACACTCTTATTAATTTTCATTCCAACGATTGAGCTTAGATTTGGGTTCACTAGACCTGGATCGAATTGAACTTGAATCGAAATCCGGATTTCTGTGACGTTCAGTGACATGCATTGCATGCTGGGTATCAGGTAGCCAGTGTCAACCAATGAACCTGCATGGAACGCGCATTGTTGCGACTCAGACAGGTTTCAAACGTGGAGCTGTAGCATTCGTTTCACACATATCAGTTGGATGTTTTAAGCAGTGTGCTACCTTAGCTAAGTTGCTGTGCAGTGTGCACCCCGCTGATAGAGCACATTAACCGCGCACAAAGCGAGATGCGGAACGAAACATATCCTCTCAAACATATCATGCCTCGTTGGTGGTGCGACGCTGTCTGAGATAAGTGGGCCGAATCGTGATGCGATGTTGGTTTTGCACGATGAACGTGACTGTCAGTGTGAGGAGAACCGCATGGTGCGAACTCTCCCTTTGTTGGTGTATCGAGCGGCTCGCTGTCTTCGAGAACATGTGTCCGCGCCATGTTTGTGTGAAAACTCGCCGAAGTCCCTGGAACTTGTCAGCAACTGAACTCGACAGTAGAATTTAAGAGTATGAAGTATGGACACGTTTGTACTGGCTGGACGTGGCTATCACTCTAATTTAATCACAGGTCACCTAAACATGTTAACCCGCTCAAATTGTAACAGCACCGTAGGACAATTCAACAATGCAATAGTCCTTGCGAGACATGGGTTACATCATGGACTGTCGATGCTGCAAGTGCTTTGGAAATAAACTTTTGGCAGGCGTGCGCTGTTTACTTTTTCAGACTGCAGATCTCTATGATTGATATGGACTATTGTGACTATCTTTGTGATATACTCGCAACAGCGTCAAATCACCGCAACAATAATTATCCCAGGATAATTATTGTTGCGGTGATTTGACGCTATTTTTTTCTGCGAGTATATTACGCAGATAATCATAATACATCCCTGACCGGGGCTCGGACAAGTTAATGATCTCACGAGTTGTTTTATCGAAAGTACCGAGGACCGGTAGATCCGAGGTATTTTCGATTAAAAAACGAGGTGAGATCATTAAATTGCCAGCCCAAGGGCAAGAACGGTAGGAAGGTCAAGGCCTTATATACTAGGTACAGTCACGAAGTGACAGGCGGTCAAGGTTGGCAATACGCATAAAATGCATTTCCTTTAATAATGCAATTCATTTCATGCACATAGCAGGCACATAGTCACACACACAAACACACACACGCACATACAGTCACATGGTCATGCAATACAGCATTTACTAGTTGACACCACTGCTGGTCGACAGCACATCTCGAGTAACACGCGCCTCCAGCTGCTGCTAAGCAATATCAGCTATATGCCTCTTGAGAGCCCGGACAACATCTGCTTTAAAGCAGGCATCTCAATTGCAGTCAATCATCTTAAATCGATGGCGGGATTCGACATTGCTAGCTGCAATCATGCCTATCTGGGAGATGTTACTGACCCACATACATGCTTAGCACCAAAAGCAAATAATGTCTGAACCAGAACGTCCAAATTGTAATCTTGTTGAAAGTTGCATGTATGGGAAAAGATGCGGAGGATGACATGACATCCTTGAAACCGTGATGGAAAAGTCGCTTGAAGAGATATATGCAGCCAAGAACAAGAAGACAAAGAGGACAGCCTACTGGATCAAAAAGATTGAAGAGTAGGCAAAAAAATGAGATTAGAAGACGAGACTATCGTGGATTTTGACCACAAAACATCTTAACGTAGTTTACCGACAAGTTTCACTCTGTCTATGACTAGACTGGATGGAACAGAATACGAAATTTCAGTTTATCGTAATCTACTTTTTACGTCATAGTATGACGTCATACATACCTACGTCATCTATTTAGCAGAGAGCGGGCAGCTTAGCAACGGGTGGAACTATATAACACCACACGGGACTGGGAAAAAAATTATTTGGACAGAGGTCCGAGCTGAAGAAAATTCCAGCACGAACCGAGGTCCCAAATAATTATTCCTGCCCAAGTGTGAAATGAAATTTACCATATACCGCTGAGCAGGATTTTTTCGATCTTTATACTATTTGGACGAGATGCGTCAAAACATTTCGGCCCGAGGCAGAAATGTTTTCCAAGATCAAATAACATTGAACTGAAATGTTATAGCCCTCACGTGCTAACTTTAAGGGGATATCTCGGCATATGGTAAAACATATTTAACCATATGCCGAGATATCCCTTTAACGTTAGCACGTGAGGGTGGTCTAACATTTCAGCTCAGTGTTTTCCCAAATCTCGTGCAAATACTATAAAGAGTGAAAAAGTAACTGAATGAATTAGAGTTAGGAAAGAGCGATAAGAGTGTATGAATTAGAAAAGAGTGACTGTATGAACTCTCTGATTTTTTTTATTAAACTTCGTCACCGATGTTGAAACCCAAGTATGGTGGAAAATATGGCTTCATTCGGTCCATTTCAGCGGCATATGGTAAATTTCATACCGCACTTGGGCCGGAATAATTCTTTGAGACCTCGGGCCGTGCTTGAATTTCCGCCTTCGCGGTCTCTGGCGGAATATTTAGCTCGGACCTCGGTCACAAATAGTTATTTTCCCTGCCCCGTGTGTTACTGTATAATACCACAGCTATGGATAATTGTAAACACTATTTCTCCCATGCTCCAAAAGTGCGTTATATTGCACTTGCTATGTTAATGCCTGGCTTTTCCCATTTAGACGTGCTATGCTGCATGTATGGAAAATCGCCAACACATTCACGGAGACTAAAGACAAGCAATCAGAACGAAGCAGAACAAAACAGCAATCACTGGGCAATCAAAGCGAATTGTACATACCTACATAAGTACAAGACCGAACAGACACAAGCGTCTCGGAGCAGCGCAATCGTAATGTCATAACCGAACCTGACCTAACCTGATGATGCGCGGCTTTTGTCGTCTTGGTATGAATATATATATATATATATATATATATATATATATATACATATATACTTATATATATTATATATATTATAACTTGATATATTATATATATATATATATACATAGTATATATATATATATATATAAATATATAATATTATATATATATATATATATACATATATTGTTGCGAATGTCGGCCGTTCGGCGTATGTTGTGCCGTGCGTTCGCTACGCTGCTGCGGTGTCCGCCAGCGCGGCGGTGTTTTGTGCCGTGCGGTTCGCTGTAATGCTGCGGTGTCCGCCAGCGGTGTGTTGTCCCGTGCGGCTCCTGTTCTCTATTGTTCCGGTGGCCTGGTCGGTTAGGGCGCGTGTTTCGAGCTTACCTTCAATTTGGGTTCGAATCTACAGAGCGATGGAAGGTTTTATGCTGTGCGGTGCGTTGGCTGTTGTGGCGAGTCTATGGTATTGCCAGGCGGTGTGTGTGCTGCTCTCTGATTGGCCGGTGGCGTGACCGCGGGCCAGGGTCAGGCCGCGGGGTGAGGCCACTCGGGGACCGAAAGCCGTCAGGTGAGCACGTCGTTCCTCAGCCCTCTCCTCCAACCCAAGCCGTATGCACGGGGGCGCGGTCAGCCGTGACCTTGCAAACGGTAGGTCAGCTGATTATTTGACGTCCGTCAAATTAGCAGCCTCATGAATTATCACACTGGCAGGGTGAATGTCAAGTCGTGTTTTGATTGCCTCAGACGTCGTACAGGTCCTCTTCTATTCAATAATTTCCGAAAATGACCTCTATGGGTGATATTTATAGTTGTTTTCGAATTTACACGCTTGTAACATGTCATCAGCATATGATATTGGTGTCTTGATTTGTCCCAAATTCTGTATACTGGCCCATGAATGCGCTTAATCCGATAAGTACCTTTCTTTGGGGTGGTATTTTTCGTGTTTTCGAGTTACACGCTTTTGCACAGCTATATTATAGCCATTTGCTGCTTAGAATGCTTCATGGCATGTAACTAAAAAAATAAAAAAAAATAAAGAGATAATATTTTCGGATCAGCACATTTCAGGAGGCCCTGCGTATTATTTTGAGTAAAATTGAGACATTTGCACAACACCTGTCTGAAATGTTACAAAGCACGTTACTTGTAAACAACGTAAAATACTAAAACGAAAAGATAACATTTTTCGAAACAGCGCATCAAGACAAATCTGTATACTAATCTGGACCAAATCAAAACCACCCGAAATATACCTGTCATTTTGATATAATCGCTGCTAAACTTTTGACTAGCGTCCATTGCTAAACAAAATCCCGTCACAAAACCATTAAATAGTAACTAGTATCTCATCATACGAGATTAGCATGTATCTCATCTTTATTGCTTACAACAAATGAGCACAAATTTTGCAGGAGAATATAAAAAATGTAATTATTCATTAGTTATGGCTATCGTGGTTCCGCAATGGCGTGTTATATTTACTCTAGTTATTAGTTTGTCAGTTGTGCGCCAAAGATGTACGTCAAAAGCCACCATACAACCCAGGTAAGGACGTTGAACTTAGCTCCATAGCTCTAATAGTTTAAGACCTGAATTTTTGAGAGCGGAAAATCAGCTTGGAAAAAAATAACTGTCATTAGGACAATTATTTATAGATTACGATTAACTGAAGCTCAACCCCATACCACTTCCTAAAAAGATATAAATTTTACCTTTGTGTTACAATGACAGCTGTCGACATGCCTCTCATAGGCCCCATGTTGAAGGTCGCTCGCGTTACCTAGTATTCTATACCGTTGGCCGTATGCACCGTGATTGGATACTGACGACGCGGTGCACATACAATCAGGGCGATTCCTGGACTGTCCTTCCATCCTGACCGCTTGATTCTCGAGCGCTCCGCCAAGTGCCTGCTTGATATTCGAGCACGCAGTTTCCCGAAGCCTTTCTGCCATTGTTATCATCGCCCGACACAGCCTTGTTTAGATGTTAGTGAATGAGATAGCTTTTAGAGTTAACGCTATTTGTGTTTGTTTGAGACAGGAGAGAATGTTTACGTTTTGATCATGGGTTCACCGTTACTGCGTTTTGTGTTTGATAATGGGCTGGCGAACAATAGACATCCCGAGCGAATTTATTCTGTGGTCTGTAGCTAACAAAATAAGAGCTTAACGGGAAACCAAAAACGCCGCATATAGTAATTTCGTAACATATATATATATTTATATATATTATATAATATTTATATATATATATATTATATTATATATATACTGAGAGATGCGCCGCTTTTGTCGTCTTGGTACCACTGGCGTGAGACACTTCAGAACCGACCGACCGAATGCGATGCAACAATAAGGGGATAAAATAAGGGAATTAAAGGCAGTGTGATGCAACAATAAGGGAATTAAAGGAAATCAGCCACTTTATTCTCTTTCACTCCCAATGGAACAGTGGAAGCCAAAGGAATAGTTGCATGTTGTTTGGTGAATATTTACCAAATAAGAAGACAAATATGCTGATCAACGTGATACACACCATTTTGCATACAAATAAATATTTCGCGAGGTATGTAAAAGTGTATTATTTGTAAAGCACTTGATGTATGTAGATGTATTATTGATCACGCAATATTATTCCTATAATATTATTGCCGGGGAAACTTTTTTGGGAAACTTTTTGCTTTCTTTTCAAGCCCTTAGTTTGTATTCGAAAAATATAGAATTGCAAATATAAACCCAGCAAAAGAATACATACTCGATACGACTATCTATAAAAATATGCGTAAGCTCCCGCCACTTGCAGACCCCTTGGTTGCGCCCCTGTCTTCGGCAGGGACGTAGTCAGGGGGCACGGGACCATGTGTCTCCTCCCTGAGCAAAGGAAATTTACACTAGCAAAAAAATGGGATTCTGCTGACGACCCGGCCTTACCCCCTCCCCCTCCCTCCCCGTCAACAACATTTGGCTGAGGAACAAAGTTTGATTCTATAGTGATGGCTACGTAACTGGTCCTCGGGCCTTGGATTTGGCCGCGGCAATTTCGATAACAATTCTTCACCGTCTACAGCACATGTTCGAGATTGGCTTCTTTTCGGCTAAGGCACAGCTCTGCCCTCCACTTCATACTCACCACGCTGCTTACGGGTACTTGTTGGTTAAGAGGGTCCGCACTGCATCTCCCACGGCTGTCTTTGGCTGTGTCCTGGTCTTGAGATTCTTCTTAAAGGAAATAGTTCACCTTCAACATTGGTTTTGAACTGAGATAGCAGTTTTGTGGGCTACAAAATGCAGAAAAAAAAACTATTTGCAACCTTTCTGGGCTGAAAAGGCTCTCCAGCCGAATATTTTTGACTTTTTGTTGAAGGAATGTGGGCCGTAAATAAAGAATGTCAAGAATGCGAGCCTTAAGTACACCTGGGTAGAGGCTATACAGTAATCCTACGCGACTACTTCGAATCTGATTGGCTGAGCCATTCGATTCGTCCGTTTGACGTTGCAGACAGTACGTATATAGCTTTGATAAAATTAATAATTTCCTCCTTCTGTCCTGAATCGGCGCGATGTATGTCTATTTTTGACATTTTGAAAAGAAGTTGTATTTCAAAATAAAATAAAATCGTCTTTGAAAAAAATACATGATGAACAATTTTCTTTAAACACCTATAGCTCCTTTAGTTATCTCCACAGGAAATTGTTCAGTGGGCTCCAATCCGGATGCTGCCCTCACTGACGAGGGCGGATCCAGCCGGCCGTTTTTGTAGGGGGCAAACCGTTTTTAGCGGAACTTACCTACTCCCGATTTCGAATTTCTTCCCGGATTTGGGCAAATTTATTTTGCAAATACCTACACGTTTTCTATTTTGTAAAGCTTGCGATCTTTCGGGACATCGAAAAAGGAAATATTTCAGCTTGCAGTTTGCATTGTTTCGACATTGCCTTACACTGAGCAAACTATGCCAATTGTCCGCTGCACCCAGGGGTGTCGCCGATCATTTTTGTGGGGGTCGGCTGAAATGACGGAAGAAAAATGACCTATTTGTATGCGTGTAGACCTATTTGTAAGCCTTTGCAGCATTCTTAATGTGGAATTTCATGTTATAGTAGTACTTAAACGCGCACTGCAGTGGGGGGGGGGGATTTCCGCCGCCCCCTCAGTTTTCTAGGAGTAGCGGAAAAACGGCGGCGCGCAGCGCCGCCAAATTTCGTATTCCTGTTTGGGCATCAATTACCCCACACTTTGAAAAAGTTTTAACATGAGATCATCTCAGGTCAGGTCACAAGTTCATGTCAAGTGACCTTACCTT
>VOPJ01014683.1:148814-205089 GCA_014673585.1 Semibalanus balanoides | reverse complement strand
CTCGTGGCCCGACGGGGCCCCCTTGAGGTCGTGCCCCCCTTACGAAAATCCTGGTTGCGCGCCTGTGCACGTTGCATGCCTAAGTGGTTCTTCTACCTCTAGGGGGATATAAAACATTCGTCCCATGCTAAGCTAATAATTATAAGAAATATGGTGGACATCCAATTTTTAGTCTGCAACCAATATTTTACGTTTTTCTTCATACCTTCGGAATAAACAACAGCACCGAGACGCCGCTGACAATCTAAGGGTTAGGTACCAAGACCTTTCCATGGATGGCATTACCGTCCTACTTGCGCTGTCATGTTACCCAATAAAGGGGGTGGCTCAACTTACCCCTATGCTCAACTAGCCCCGTTCTCCCCTAGCCAAGGGGCCGGCACAGGGCCATGGCCCCTCTGCCCTTCTGCACAAAACAAATTTACACTAGATCAAATAAATTGTATGACGACCCGACCCCCCGACCCCCGCTTGGTCAACATTTTGTGGCTGAGGAACAAAATTTAAATCTATCACTGAAGTTCCTCCCCTGATAAAAATAATGTTACCCCCCAACCTAAAAATCCTGGTGACACCACTGATTACAAGTCTGGGTGACTCCGATGTGGTTGCCACTGTCATTGCGCGTTTGCCACTGTCACTGTCACATAACGGCAGCTAGTAATCCACTCGGACACTCTAACTGTGCTGAGTCCGCGGCGGCGTGAGAATCATCAGGTCCTCCGGTGGCCGTGCGGCGAGCAGAATCATTCTGGTTCCTCCCCGGTGGGCTTGGACGCCGGAGATATCATCAGGTCCTCCCCGTGCGGTTGGCGGTCGGAGTAATCATCAGTCGCTCCCGGTGGTCGTGGCGACGCGGAGAATCCCATCAGTCCTCCCGGTGCTGACTGCGTGGCGCTGAGGGTGAAAGAAGCGCGGGCGGGGGTGAGTGATTGTTGAGGGAGGAGTGCTGAAAGGTCGCGTTCTCTCTGGAGGAGCAACCTGTCGAGTAAGATGGGCCTCCACGGACTGGACCGCAGCTGGAAACGCAGCAAAACTAGAGCAGGAAGACAAGGGGGGGGGGAAGGCCACGGAGTAGAATGGGCGGAGCTGGATGGAAGGAAATGAAATATTCGTACTTCGCTAGAGGCAACAAGGTGAAAAGTCGACGGTGAATCGGTGAGGTGACCCGGTGAGGTTGAGATGACGTGACGTCCACGTGAAGAGTTAAAGGTGAGGTGATTTGAGTGTTTATGCAGGTGAGGTGAGTGACTGTGGACGTGAACGGATTCCGTGACGTGAGGTGACGTGAGGTGACGTGAAAATGTACGTGAATGTCGACGTATGATCGTTGATGGGTTGAGGTGAGGTGGAGGTGACGTGACGTGACGTGACGTGACGTGACGTGAGCGTACGTGACGTGAGGTGAGGTTGAGGTGAGGTGAGTGAGGTGAGGTGAGTGAGGTGACGTGACGATGATCGTGCAGGTTGAGGTGAGTGAGGTGAGGTTGAGGGAGTAGGTGAGTGAGGTGAGGTGAGGTGAGGTGAGGTGAGGTGGGGTGAGGTGAGGTGAGGTGAGGTGAGGTGAGGTGAGGTGAGGTGAGGTGAGGTGAGATAAGAAGAAGTGAGCGTCGGAGTGATGTAAGGTCAGGTGGCATGGTGTTCGGTGAGATGCAGTGCGATGAGTTGAAGTGAAATGTGATATGCGATAATGCGATAAGCTGATCTAAGGTAAACGGGCAGTGAGCAGTAGCTCCTCCCCGCGCACGTGGTACCCTCACTCGTCACTGACCATGAGTGAGACCCCTCCTAAGTTAGGATGGGTCACCATTGGTGCACTGTGGTGCATTTTTCTGCACTTTTTATAAGAATGTCACGAACGTTGTCTATGCTGGATAATGCTTGAGATAAACCCCCATTCAATTGTTAGGATACAAATACAATTTCATTCTAGGCTACACAATTTGTTGTCAGAACCATAACCTTTCACTACAAGTGGAGATGTCATAGTCATAGTCATAGTCAGGTAATGCATCTATGTGGCGAGTTATAGAACATTAATATCGACCTACTTATAAGAGAAAATGTCGCATCCGAAACACGGATCAAAGCACGCTGTGCGTACAGCTGTCCTGAGTCCATCCCTTTCTCAATACAATAATGAATGATGTTTCTAAGCTAATTGGAGATTTTACTAACATCAATGGCGGATCCAGGCTCTCTTCGTGGTGGGTGGCTTCTCTCTGTGGCAAAAAGGTATCCCCATTTTTTTCTCCTCAGATCTGGGCCGGTCACCATAATTTGGTATTTGAGCTTAAAAAAATTACTTCGAGACAAAAATCACTTTTTCTTTTTTTCGCGGAAAAAAGAAATATTTTTTAATAATTGTTTTGAGAAAAAATTATCGAGAAAAAAACGTTTCACCACAAAATGCAACATTTTGTAGCATATACACATAACTAATGATAACATTTATCTCATATCAAATCGCAGGGCCTTCACCGATAATTCTGGAGTCTGCTGAAATGACGAAAAAATGTATTCCATTTTTATGCGCATATTTAAGCCTTTGCAACATATTTAATTTGAATTTCCTTACTATAGTAGGTATTTAGTTATTTGGCGTCGCGCGCGATTTTTTTCGGGTTTGCCTGATAAAACCCATAAATCTAGGCGGTGGGCCTCGTAGAGGATAAGAGGCTAAAAATGCGAATAATTAAATTCAGTGTTACGATGAACTGAAGACGATGACGATGGTTTCGTTATGACGATGGCCACCGATGTAACGCCGCGAAACGGCGTGATAATTGTAATTTTAGATAGTGGAAAACGTAATTTTATCATTGGAACCAGACCGTAATTGGAGCCAAGCCTCAGGTAACCCCTTTTCCTGGTTGCACGTTCGGTATGACAAATATTTAAATGAAGATAGTCCTTATGCACATTAGCCTCGGGTTGTAAGTTACGATAGCCTGTGGCAGTCAGCACTCAATAGCACATATAATAATACTAACTGTACCTATACATGTGTACCAAACTTCAACAAACAACTGGTAATAGTGCAAATGGTTTTAAAGCAGCAAGACTGAGGCAGAAATACTTTTCCGCACATAAATGGTCCCTGTGGATCTGGAGGAGCCTGGTGGGAGATGACTTGGGGAGATGGTCGTGGTCTGGTCCCCACTATTAGTTCTTCGGTCCAGAAAGTTAAGCACCACTGGAGCAGCTTCCGGAAGCCGATGCCCACGTACTTGCGTTTGCGTCGCCTTTTTCGGAACTCGGCAGGCTCGGCTAGCTTAACAATTACCGTCAACGAGAGCCTTTGTCAGACACATGTAATTCATTTATCCGTTTCCCTAATTTGTATAAGCAATTGCGAAAATTGTGTTAGGCCGCGAGGCAGCGCAACATTTAACAATTTTTTGTACTGTGCATAGCAGGATTATGACTGCTGCTTAGGGTATTTTTACGATACAGTTGTTATCTTTCCAAAAAAAAATTGTTTACTTTCCCAGTGTTCTCCTAACACCATTGTTTTTCACGTTCAGCAGGGAACGCGCGGGGAGTATATACTTGCATTGAATGCCCCCCATATTTTTGCTGGGGCATTTGCCCCTGGATGCCCCCCACCCCCCCCCCTCCTGATCCGCCATTGACTAAGCATATAAAGCTAATCCACATTTGTGTTGGTGACGGTAAAATTGGCAATATAAACGGCCACTCGTTACACGGCGTTATTGTAATGTTGCGCCCGGTCGCTGAGGTCTTGCACCTTCAGCCATTTCTGTGTCTACGTCGCCGTGCGAATGCACATCAGCTGCCATCAGCTGCCTAATTCAGCTGCCGCCTTGGACTGATCTGACGCCCAGTCAGCTGGGACTGCCGCCGCGCCAGAGGACTGGCTGATGCTGACGCCTCAGTCAGCTGGGACCGCCGCCGCGCCAGAGGACTGGCTGATGCTGACGCCTCAGTCAGCTGGGACTGCCGGCGCGCCAGAGGACTCGCTGATGCTGACGCCTCAGTCAGCTGGGACTGCCGCCGCGCCAGAGGACATCTATTATTCATATCAGCGCCGGCAGGCTGCCGAGTAGCCGTCTGCCTCGTATTCAGATGACCGTTAACGGAGTGCGCACCGGTAATGTGGCCCGGATATATTGAATAGAAAATGAAAGATTCAGAGGGCGATATCGTGACGTCATTTGCTGATTAAAGTTAAGATGTAGGTAAAAATATTATTGGATAATTTCCACTGATCGGTTGGCTGTATTTGCAACAAGTTTTATAGTTTTATCTTCAATAATAGTGTTTCTGGTCAATGTTGTGTTCATTCACATGGTAAAATACAGTTATACAATATCCAGGTGTGCGAAACGTATGTTTAGGATGCGCATGCACACAGAAACATAACTTAAACAGGAACAAACGTTTTTTGAATGACAAACTGATGAAGTAACTTTACGAAACGCGTCTTGGTTTGGTCATCAATAAATTAATATGAGGAGTTGACTGTTTATATATATATAAATATATATATAATATATATATTATATATATATATATATAAAACAATAATGTCAATATGAAACGTTAATAACTTAAACAAGTATTTTATCCTCTCGTGTTCAACTTCGTCACCGACCCATTTTTGATGAACTTTGAACTCGCGTTTGTAGGAAGATCACCAAAAGGTTGTTAATATCTATAGTGGCTCCAGCTTGGAGAATTTCACATAACATAGTGGTATATATTCTGCCATCGCTCGTTCACCAGCCAAGTGTGGATCTCATTTGCTTGCATCTCCAGCTGTATCTGAGCGCTTACGTGTTCCGTTGAACCACGCAATTTCAGTCAATCGACATAATTTAATTGCAAAAGTTTGATGACTTGAAAGTTCGAACACAGTTGTTGCGCCCTTAAACCCCAATCAACAAACAAAGAAGTTCGAACACAGTTCAGACCAGCAAATGAAATAATTTTACGTCGGTCCCGCAGATTGCATGTCGTCACGAACAGCGATAAATAGACCGAGCCGAATCGGCTTATTGACGCATTGCCGGAGTGAATAAGTCAGATGGATGCCGCTCAGTGGATTAAGTTGCCTTGAATGGCTGCCCATTTGTAATGCCGGCGAAGTTTATGTGATTGCAGCGACATCGTTAATTTTGTCTGACATGCCATTCGATGTTTTGTGTGACAACAATTGATATGCCCATCTCAGTGGCTGCTTCCTATCCTTATTAACACCAATAAGGGGGGTCGGTAAGACGGGGGACGTTCAGGTGACAGGTACGGTCGCAATGTAAGGCTTGAAAAACTGCTGCTTTAAAAACGTTGACAAATTAATATACAAAATGTTGTTGTTAGAGCCCTTCATGGAATGGGAATCCCACATGGTAATGGGAACGGGATGGAATTGGGTGGGAATGATACATTTTTTGGAAATGTAACGGCTTGGAATGGGTTTGGGACAGACCATATAGTTTTTAGCACCACAGAAACTGTAATAGGCTGAAACGGGTGGGAATGGAAGCCTCATCAACTATAAATTCGGATTGTAACGGACGAATGGGCTGGAAGGGATGGGGGCTGAAAATGTGTCCCATGAAAGGCTCCAGTTGTTGTGTCCTTTTGACGTACCCACACGCTCACGCGCTCCTGTTCTAAATCTGTAATAGTGTCTATCACTGTGCGACTCACAAGAACACAATGCAATGAGTTGTGTCATGGCGTGTGTCTGTGTGAGCGTGTGCATATGCGTTAGTATATCACGGCCACCTAGTGCGGCGGGTCATCACCTAGTGCGGCGGGTCATCACCGCGGAACTCCGTCCTCTGTCCACCAGATGAAGGACCTGCACCACGATCATCTGGTGCGCTTCATCGGCATGTGTGTCGACCCGCCCAACCAGGCCATCTTCACCGAGTACTGCCCCAAGGGCAGTCTGCAGGACATCCTCGAGAACGAGCAGATCAAACTCGACTGGATGTTCCGCTACAGCCTCATGCATGACAATCGTCAAGGTGAGTAAGAGGTCAGGGCGGTCCAGCCGCCTGGTTCTGACGCCCCCTTCCCCGCAGTAGCGAGGTCACGGCAGGTCAACACCTAGCTATGACGCCCCCACCTCTCCCCCTCCCCATGCTCATCTCCGCTGACGCAGTTAATCGCCTCAGGCGATATTTCCGTCGAGTGATGGAGTTAGGTCGACTGTTGGATCTCTCCTGAAACTGCCGAGCGTACACCAGCCTAATGCTTTTTACTCCACGTGGTTTACTCAACTGTGTGTAGTTGTACGACACTGCACGTGATCTCAGCGGCTCAGTCTTGTTCTCGGTAGTCGCTAACGAGTGCTGAATTGAGGTCTCGTCCGTTGGCGTCCCCGTGCGGGTGCTCATTTTAGGCTGTTTGTTCTCTTCCTTGCTTGTTCATTGTCATTGGCTTTGTCAGGATGGTGCCGACATACTGCTCGGGGACATCCGGGTGGGCGTGGCTTCTCATGTTAGCCGTTAGCGCGGCGTTAGGCGTGGCTAGGTTAGGCGTGGCTTCTCATGTTAGCCGTTAGCGCCGTGTCAGGTTATTCTGTGATGAATCAGTCGGCAGAGATCCATTACACTGGTTTGCCAGCAAGGAAGTCTAGGTTTTATGATTCAAACATGATGTCATCAAGCTGGTAGTGGCAGTGAATATGATTAAGTACAAATAACTTTATAACTTACCAAATAAGGAAATCAAAGGTAATTAAGCTGCTTGGTTTGGAGATTGTGTTAAATAAAATTAGAATGTCCTTGCTCGCATACTTCAAAACCATTTCTATCTCAAAGTTCATCCATTGTTTTGTTAGCATGCTTTCAAAATCTTCCGATGTAGCTTTTGCTTATTTTGGTGATTTTGATCTTGATGAAAGCTTATTATTATTTGTCAACAAATAATGTCTAGCAATTTTCAAATGATAAGTATTTTCTGAAGCCTCACTAAAAAAATATATATATAAAATGTTTGAAAAGTAGCATACTTGGAAAGCTATAAAAGGAACTGTCCATTTAACAGCGAGTCTGTTTCGACTTAAAACTATTTTTGCGGTATTTTCAGGGGTGCAGTTTCTCAAAATTAGTTGAGGGGTTAAACTTACGTCCAGCAGTATCTATTTGCCTTGGGTCCAACCTAGAATATCCCAAAATGTGTCCTTTCATCTGTCTTTTCCATTATGCATAGCGGCTTCGCTCGATATGTTAAATTATATTTGTGTAAATTTGATTTGTCTTGATATTTCTTTATCTTCTCTATTTGTATTGCTTCTCTATGTCAAGTATCTACTTTTAAGCTAGGGTGGGGCTGAAAAACAAGTTAAAGGGACTGGTAGTGACAAAGGAAAAAAACGGGATATTGAGCTTAGAAAGTCTGACGGTAGTCAAATGGTTTCTCCATGTGCTCACAAAGTCGCACAATTTCCTGTAAGCGTTAAGAAGAAGGCACATGCGTTCCAAGTACCTACGTTATTGAAATATGCTGCTATTTGGGTCCTGCAAAAAGCAGTTACACGCGTTTCTGACGTAATACTTGAGCTATGATTCAATTTACTTGCCACGTGCTTGCCACAATTCAAACTTATAAAATAAATACTTAACCCGCGAGTCACTGTTTTTTTTTAGCCCCCCCCCCCTGAGGAATATCTAAAATATCTAACGAAACAATGCAGCTATCAACGCCAAACTTCTAGTACTGAACACCGGGCATCATTTTCACCACCCTTTTTGCATTTTTTTTTTATTTCGTCAGATATTTTTTTTTTAGATAAAGCTAAGTTAGTAACGTCACTACACACGATTTTTACCTCCCAAAATCAGCTAAAACTTTCAGGAGACTGTACGAATGTCATGTTAATAAGACCAAAATGGATCCGAAAAAAGGAGAAAGTATCAGCAATGTCAGGGCTACAATATGGCCTATCTCAGGATTTGTGAAAAAGGGGATTTTATTAAGTTTAAAAAAAACAAATCAAAAATTACTTTTTGAAAAAAAACGATAAAAACAAATCAAACTTTTTTAAGATACTTCAAAAACCGGAATATTCATGTTAAATAACTATACTCATATAAACAACCATAACTAAACTTCAAATGCAATCTGTTATTTTCGAATGAGTGATGAATTAAGGTATGGTAACTCGAGACGTCAAATTTTGAAATTTCATTTTTTTGTCCACTTTTTGATCCAGATACAAGACAAATAACAGAAGCGAACGCACTGTATTTTGAGACCAAAACTGGTGCTAGAAAGATGTATTGATTAACTGTATCCTGACACTCATTTTGAATTTTGATCTTTTTTTCATGACTTTGTACCGTTTTCCCCTGTCCATAATATCTCCTTTTTTTTGTATATTATTTATAATCCGTATTCGCGTTCACGTAAGTTAATATCAGGTGGTAAACCCAGGGAGTAATCATTCCGGTGTCCTACACGTAAAATAGTATGTATCAGACAGTGTTGTCTGCCATGACTTTCGTAAATTTTTGGCATAGTGAAACCTTATGTGAACCTGACCTTGACCTTGACATCTTTGCCAAAAATCACCGCATAGCCCTAATATCTGGATGTGGTGTCAATCCACTTCTGAGAGCAATCGCTGGGTGATCATGGTTTTGCATACCAAGAACCAATTGACTTTGAATGGAAATTCATGGTCTATAAAATTGTGTCTGTAAATTTTGACCTTTGACCTGACCTGTGACGTCACCACTGGCCTCTAGGGCAACACAAAATATTTAACGTCGATGAATTTTCCTGGGCTATCGATTGCCGTTTGGTTCAGCGCGATCGTTTTATTGGTTCCGAAGATACAAAGGGGGCTACCCCCCCCCCCCCAGTGACTCGTGTTACAGAAATACCCCAGTGACTGCCGGGTTAAAAACAATCAAAGATGTCGATCAAAATATCAACATGCACAGTCGAAACCTCAGCCAAATACCTGGGGGGTAGGATCCTATTCAGTTCAGTTATCCGAGCAGCCATTTCGACATACTCGTCACACAAGCACGTCAGCGTGTTAACATAATGTAACACAACCGCAGGCTCGGTGTATAGCTGAATTCGTTACGAAGATCGATGTGTACCGTACCGTCTCACCAATATTTACTTGTGATGTCACTTTCCAAAAAAATCACCAATAACAATCCAATATCGAATAGAAAGCATTTTGGTTGACCAAATACCGACCGATTTGGGTTGAAGCCAAAAATGTCCTAAATTTGACCAATTTTGAAACTCTATGTGGTGGTGGTGTATGTAATATGTATATTGTATAATGCATACAATACTTATTTTAAGGACCTCACTTACTCTTGTGAGCAATACCATCTATCTTTTATTTATTAATGATATGTTCTATTTAGTATTTATATTAAATTGAGTTAGATGGCCAAGTTGTTGATTTCCAATTGAATTAAGTATTGTAGAAGTTAAAACAGCACCCCACAGAGGTCTAATCGAAAGAAATTTGAGTTTGGTTTTAACATCTGCAAAAAATAAGAGCCACTAGTGTAATTAGCGGTAGCCTCTTAAAGCCGATGTCAGTCACCCTCTCTTTTATCAAAAGTTGAATGAAGTAGGACTTGTGTTTACATTTGCTATACATTAGCCATAACACTAAGTCATCACACTATGCAGCGTGTAGTTTTTTCTAAATTACCAAAAATTCCTTCATAATGATGACGTTCAATTCAGCCCAAATACTAAAGAACTTAGTTTTATTCATGAAATTGAGCACTGTTTTGCGAGATAAACAAATGTCAGGAAATCGTGTTTCGGTCTACTAGCAATTTACTTCATATTTTGCACCACAAGCGGCGTACATTGGACAACTTTCAGAGAAGTGAAACATTCCCTTTAATTGATTGAATTTCTTGCAAATTAAGCACTAATTTCCTAGATAGACATTAGAATGAGTAAAAGTGTGACGAAAAAGTGAATTGTTTCAGATTAGGCTGACCGAAAAGTGTCCAAAAATGTATTAGCCTGACCGACCGATTACCAAATCGGTTACACAATTGTGTGCTTACAAAATTTTGGCATCCCGATTTTGTATTAAACCCGCGCGCGTAAGGGGGGGGAAATATTACCACACCCCACTAAGTTCCGTATTTTCCGCAATACCTTGAAAAACGGTAACAGATTAATGAAGTCAAAGTTTTAGATTCGATTATTCGCAGACAATCAATTTGAACGTCTTACTAAAAAAAAATCATCAACGAAAAGTTTAAAGACTGTCCTAGGTAGATAATGACGTTTTGGAATGACGTCATTTCATGCCCATCTTTTGAGTTGAGATAACCAGATAAATTTGAATGCATCGTATAAACATAGCAATTAATGAGATAGAATCACAACAAGACGCAAAAACTTATCAGAAAGTAAATTTAATTCTCTACAAGAATCGGCCATTTCGTATTTCCAAATTTTTGGTTTTTTGACCCCCCAAATAAAAATAAAATAAAAATCCGAAATTTCCAAAAAATTGAAATTTTCAAAGGTATCTAAAAAACCGGAATATATAATATGAGAACCAAGTGCAATGATACTCAACCACAAATTTCAAAAGTAATAGCTTTTGATTATTTAAGTGACTGTTGCCTCCAAGCAATAAGTGGTAATTGACGTCATTTTCAAAATAGCGTTTTGGGAGATTTTTTTACACTGATTCAGATATATATAATGTCATTTTTTGTGTTTAATGGACAAAACTAACCTAGAAACATGTCAGTTGTTTATTCATATTAGTCAGTTTGTAGATTTTGACCTTAGATGACTGATCTTGATCTTTGCCGGGGTCAAGTTGTAAAAATGACTGTTTTTCTTATCATTCTTACGTGCTAAATTAACACTTAAAACATGTTTCATCAAACAGCTTTAATTTGACCTTTTCGTGACAGTAGACCTTTTGTGACCTGAACCTTGACCTTGACAATTTCGCATGCAATTTCACTTTTTACTTATGCAATAGATGTATTTACACCTTATGAGAGCTTTATGGCATTGACAGTCCTTAATCAAAGGATTTAATTGGAGAGTATGAACCATACTCAAGTTAAGTCGAACTTTTCATATACTGACGGTGACCTTACATTTGACCTAACTGAAAAAGTTTCGGTAGGCATTTGATTGTTTTCATAGAGGAGCTTTCGATTGCCGCCTTGCGGCGTCTCGGCTGGCGGTTCATCTGGTTTTCGGGAAAGATAAGAGGGGGCGGTAATATTTACCCCACCCGCCCTACGCCGCGCGTTCGTGATGAGAAGACCCTACGCCGCGCGCGTTTAAGGATGGAACCCACCACAGGCTCGGGGGCCAGTTACGGCTGAAGTCAAATTAATATCTAACACCATCGCACAGTCAGACAAGAAATGAGATGCCACATCGCTGATAAAAGTAAATGTAAAAGTATGACACTGATGCAGGCAAAAAACCTAAACGTTCAGGCAAACAAACTTATATATACTGAGATTGACACAACTTATATTTACTGAGACGAAAATGGTCTGGTGGTCTGAAATAAAATTTGCTGAAATTGTCTATGGTCCGATATGAACAACAGGGAAAAGTTGGCAGTAGTGTATCTTACTGATACTCTAAATGTTTTTGGCCGTTTTTGGTTGCTCATGCGCTGTCAGGCCTTTCCGTAATCAATGTAGTTGACTCTACTTGGAATGTGCCAGGCTCGGCCGTATGATGCCATGGCTCTATACATGACGACCGGCCGTAGACGCCGGATAGCTGAAGCCGCCGTGTATAAATAGTCCGGAAATTCCCTCTGACACGATATGAGATCAGAACAAAATGCACCTCCAATAATTGGATGATGATAAAAAGTACTCATAATACGCATTCAGTGTATCATATTCATATAAACGAATTGTACCAAAATTCATCCAAGGCAATGTTCCTTTCAATGGACGGAAGTTGGTTACCAACTTCATCGAATGGTCTCAATCCCGTCCGATTTATGCCCAACAATACTTTCACGTTGATGACTGTCTTTTGATGGTCATTTAAAGACTTAGGCTGCCCAGCATGAGTGTTAAACGCGAATTAGATAGTATTCTGAACGTCATTAAACGCAGACAAAAAAAAATATAATAACTTTTGCGAGAGACTTCATTTGGAAATGTATTATACGTACCATCACTGTTAACCCTGTACTATGCTCAGGATTTTTTTTTTTTCTAACCGCCACCCAAGAGCAGGTGACCAGGAGTGCCCCCTCCCCTGATACACATTAATTTCTATTGTGAGAAAATAGGACTACTTGCTGATCGCTTTCTAAATCATATTAAAGGGAGTGTACCTACTCTTTTGAAATGTCAAATATATTTGTTATTACGGTAAGAGCTTATTTGGTTTGAATCATTGGTTACGATAAAATTTACGTCTGGAGCCCCTTTAGTTGAATCTTTAACTTATATTCTGTTTTTGCATTTGTTTGTTCAAAACTCATAACGATCGCCACTATAAACCATGAGTAACGAAGATGTTACCTATTAATGGCAGCACCAAAGACGATAAACAAACCCATGCGAACAATGTATGGGTTTGTTTATAGTTATCGAGACTCTGTTCGGCAGCTTCTATCAGTGCTCACGAGTTGTTTTCTATTGGCCAGCGCTAACAATATATGCTAGCGTTGTAATTTAAGAGCAATGCATCTACTAGCGAAAGCTCTCTGGCGAATATTGATAATTTTGTTCCGCCGGAATGATTTTGGTGAATTTGGAATATTTTAGCAGCTATAGTGAATCTGGGGAAATGAAGTACATGACTAAATTCATAAAAATATGTTCTACGGACTAATGTCAGCAACTCCACATGACCAATGTGAGTAGGCACACTCCCTTTAACGGGTCTACCTTTAATGCGGTCATTAACTGGAATAGATCCATGCGAAACCTTTAAAAAGTTGTATTGCACACCATATGATTTACACAAGATATAAAAAGTCATGACCTGGTTCCATCGATATATCATTAACTTGCATTTTGCTCTATAAAACTGTTGCTTTTGCTAAGAAATGAATGCATCCAATATTTGTATTTATTATACAATTATTGTTACTAAATTGTATGGTAAAAAGCCATGCTCATTAGCTGCAGTGCTGTTGTAGATCTCTTACCGATATGGACTTTTGTGGCCTGGTCTTGACCTTTACCTGCCTTGAAATACAACTTTGTTCCTGCAAAATACAGAGAAGATATACCTTCTAGAGTATTCTAGTTTAGGAGCCAGTACCTACCCTGAACTTACCTCCCATTATAGCTATTTCAAGTAGGTTGCCTCCGGTTGAATCTCAGACAAAATTCTGGAGGGACTGTCAACAATATCCCATGCTTCTTGCCAGGATCCCTTTTTGTCCGGTGCCAAATTGACTCCTTGTTGGTAGGGCCACAACAGAAGATTGAGCTCATCCCTTAAGATTGGCATGATATGTGACCTTGGTGTAAACATTTGAAGGGTATTTTAGGTATGTCTTATTCGAGCTTTTAATTTCCGTTTTTGCGTCTCGGTGCATTCATTGGCTCGCTGGATAACCAGAGGCAAGATGCCCCTCATTCGAATACGCACATCCGTCATGTGATTTAGCCTTCCTCCGATTCAAGGTATGAGGTGCAGCTTATAAACATTATAAAAGGCTGCTATGTTGTTCCCCCGCCGCAAAGGAATGTATTTCGTAATTTACTATTGCTTGCAAATGCGAATTCATAGCTTCGTTCACAGAAAGTTTGCATTTGTACTTTAAAGCAGTGCCTCCAGCAAGTAACCATATCTGAATTCGTCGGAATCTTTGAAACGTTTGTTTGTGTCAAATAGCAATTGAACACAGAAAGCTGGGATATTAAAGGGTTTGTAGAATTGACTTCATTTTTTAGGTCACTTAATGCAAAATATGGTCATACAAAATGTGTATTACAGAAGCAAGTAGCATGGTTGCAGTGATACGCGCGATAATTGTGGTTCATTAACATTGTTTTATTAACACCCATCGTATAGGTATGTTATTCCTACCATTTCACGGAAATTATATTTCGTGAGGCGCACTTCTTTAGAAACGTGTGAGTGCATTTGACAGCATTGATGTATGTCATGTATAGTCATAATTTCATCGCACTTGCTACCCAATACCCATGCCACAGCGGTAGGTACATACCTGTGTTTGAAGATGAATGGCTTGCCTAATAACGGCGCCGTTGAGCCGGCTGTGTGGGAGCTGATCTATCTATCTCGAGATGTCCGAGCGCCTCCTGGAAACTCTGTGTTTGAGCCGGCTGTGTGGGGAGCTGATTTATCTATCTCGAGACTTGTCCGAGCCGCCTCCTGGAACCTCTCATTTGAAGGCCGGCTTGTGTGGGAGCTGAATCTATCTATCTCGAGATGTCCGAGCCGCCTCCTGGAGCCTCTCATTGAGCCGGCTGTGTGGGAGCTGATCTATCTTCCGGAGATGTTCCGAGCCGCCTCCTGGAACCTCTCATGAGGCGGCTGTGTGGGGAGCTGGATCTATCTATTCGAGATGGTCCGGCCGCCTCCTGGAACCTCTCAATGTGGAGCCGGCTGTGTGGCAGCTGATCTATCTATCTCGAGATGTCCAGCCGCCTCCTGGAACCTTCATTAAAGCCGGCTGTGTGGGAGGCCTAAGAGTCTTATCTCTTCGAGATGTCCGAGCCCGCTCCTGGAACCTCTCATTGAGCCGGCTGGTGTGGCACCTGATACGAGTCTCGGATGTCCGAGCCGCCTTCTCTGGAAGCCTCTCATTGAGACGGCTGTGTGGGAGCTGATCTATTCTATCTCGAGATGGTCCGAGCCGCCTCCTGGAAATCCTCATTGAGCCGGCTGTGTGGGAGCTGATCTATCTATCCTCGAGATGTCCGAGCCGCCTCTGGACAACTCTCATTGAGCCGGCCTGTGTGGGAGCTGATCTATCTATCTTCGAGATGTCTCGAGCGCCCTCCTGGAACCCTCTCATTGAGCGGCTGTGTGGGAGCTGTCTATCCTATCTATCTCGAGATGTCCGATACCGCCCTCCTGGAACCTCTCATTGAGGCCGGCTGTGTGGGAGCTGATCTATCTATCTATCTTCAGATGTCCCGGTCCGCCTCTGGAACCTTATTGAGCCGGCTGTGTGGCGAGTCTGAATCTATCTATCTATCTCGAGATGTCCGAGCCGCCTCCTGGAAACCTCTCATGAGCCGGCTGTGTGGGGCTGATCTATCCTATCCTCGAGATGTCCGAGCCGCTCCTGGAACCTCTCAATTAAGCCGCTGTGTGGGAGCTGATCTGATCTATCTCGACGATGTCCGAGCCGCCTCCTGGAACCTCCATTGAAGCCGGCTGTGGTGGGAGCTGATCTATCTATCTCGAGATGTCCGAGCCGCCTCCCTGGAACCTCTCATTGAGCCGCTGTGTGGGAGGCTGATCTAAATCTATCTCGAGATGTCCGAGCCGCTCCTGGAACCTCTCATTAAAGCGGGCTGTGGGGAGCTGATCTTCTATCTATTTCGAGAATGTCCGAGCCGCCTCCTGGAAACCTCTCATTTGGAGCCGCTGTGTGGGAGCTGATCTAGTCTATCTATTCGAGATTGGTCCGAGCGCCTCCTGGAAACTCTCATTGAGCGGCCTGTGTGGAGCTGATCTATCTATCTCGAGATGTCCGAGCCGCCTCCTGGAACCTCTCATTGAGCCGGCTGTGTGGCAGCTGATCTATCTATCTCGAGATGTCCGAGCCGCCTCCTGGAACCTCTCATTGAGCCGGCTGTGTGGGAGCTGATCATCTATCTCGAGATGTCCGAGCCGCCTCCTGGACCCCTCTCATTGAGCCGCCTGTGTGGGAGCTGATCTATCTATCTCGAGATGTTCGAGCCCGGCCTCCTGGAACAACCTCTCATTGAGCGGCTGTGTGGGAGCTGGAATCTATCTATCTCGAGGATGTCCGAGCCCGCCTCCTGAAACTCTCATTGAGCCGGCCTGTGTGGGAGCTGATCTATCTATCTCGAGATGTTCCGAGCGCCTCCTGGAACCTCTCATTATAGCCGGCTGTGTGGCAGCTGATCTATCTATCTCGAACAGATGTCCGAGCCGCCTCCTGGAACAACCTCTCATTGAGCCGGCTGTGTGGGAGCTTTGATCTATCTATCTCGAGAATGTCCGAGCCGCCTCCTGGACTCTCTCATTGAGCCGCTGTGTGGAGTGATCTTATCTATCGTCGAGATGTCCGAGCCGCCTCCTGGAACCGCTCAATTGAGCAGGCCGGCTTGTGGTGGAAGCTGACTATCTATCTGAGATGTCCGAGCCGCTCCTGGAACCTCTCATTTGAGCCGGCTGTGTGGGAGCTGATCTATCTAATCTATCTCGAGATGTCCGAGCCGCCTCCTGGCCCTCTCATTGAGCGGCTTGTGTGGAGCTGATCTATCTATCTCGAGATGTCCGACGCCTCGCCCTCCTGGAACCTCTCATTGTAGCCGGCTGTGTGGGAGTGAATCTATCTATCTCGAGATTGTCCGGCCGCTCTGGAACCTCTCATTGGAGCCGGTGTAGTGGGAGCTGATCTATCTATCTCGAGATGGTCGCGAGCCCGCCTCCTGAACCTCCCTTGGAGCCGGCTGTGTGGGAGCTGATCTATCTATCTCGAGATGTCCGAGCCGCCCCTGGAACCGTCTCATTGAGCCGGCTGGTGTGGGGAGCTGATCTATCCTATCTCGGATGTCCGAGCCCGCTCCTGGAACCTCACCATTGAGCCGGCTGTGGTGGGAGCTGATCTATTATCCTCGAGATTCCGAGCCGCCTCCTGCAACCTCTCATTGAGCCGGCTGTGTGGGAGCTGAATTCTATCTATCTCGAGATGTCCGAGCCGCCTCACTGGAAACCTCTCATTGAGCCGGTGTGTGGGAGTGATCTATCTATCTCGAGATGTCCGAGCCGCCTCTGGAACCTCTCATTGAGCCGCTGTGTTGGAGCTGATTATCTATCTTCGGATGTCGAGCGCGCCTCCTGGAACCTCTCATTTGAGCCGGCTGTGTTGGGAGCTGATCTATCTATCTCGAGATGTCCGAGCGCCTCCTGGACTCTCATTGAGCCGGCTGGTGTGGGAGCTGATCTATCTATCTCGGATGTCCGAGCCGCCTCCTGGAGAACCTCTCATTTAAGCCGGCTGTGTGGGAGCTGATCTTATCTATCTCGAGATGTCGCGAGCCGCTCCTGGAACTCTCAATTAAGCCGGCCCTGTGTGGGAGCTGATCTATCTTATCTCGAGATGTCCGAGCGCCTCCTTGGAACCTCTCACTTGAAGCCGGTGTGTGGGAAGCTGATCTATCTATCTCGAGATGTCCGAGCCGCCTCCTGGAACCTCTCATTTGAGCCGGCTGGTGGGAGCCTGATCTATCTATCTCGAGATGTCCCGCACGCCCGCCTCCTGGAACCTCTCATGAGGCCGGCCTGTGTGGGAGCTGATCTTCTATTCTCGAGATTGTCCGAGCCGCTCCTGGAACCTCTCATTGAGCCGGCCTGTGGTGGGAGCTGATCTATCTATCTCGAGAATGGTCGAGCCGCTCCTGGAACCTCTCAGTTGAGCCGGCTGTGTGGGAGCTTGAATCTATCTACTCGAGATGTCCGAGCCGCCTCCTGGAACTCTCATTGAGCCGCTGTGGTGGGAGCTGATCTAATCTATCTCGAGTGTCCGAAGCCGCCTCCTGGAAACAACCTCTCATTGAGCCGGCTGTGTGGGAGCTGATCTATCTATCTCGAGATGTCCGAGCCGCCTCCTGGACCTCTCATTGAGCCGCTGTGTGGAGCTGATCATCTATCTCCGAGATGTCCGGCCGCCTCCTGGAACCTCTCATTAAGCCGGCTGTGTGGCAGCTGAATCTATCTTCTCGAGAATGTCCGAGCCGCCTCCTGAACAACCTCTCATTGAGCCGGCTGTGTGGGAGCTGTCTATCTATCTCGAGATGTCCGAGCCGCCTCCTGGACCTCTCATGAGCCGGCTGTGTGGGAGCTGATCTATCTATCTCGAGAATGTCCGACCGCTCCTGGAACTCTCATTGAGCCGGCTGTGTGGGAGCTGATCTATCTATCTATCTCGAAGATTCCGAGCCGCCTCCTGGGAAACCTTCTCATTGAAGCCGGTCTGGTGTGGGAGCTGATCTATCTCTATCTCGAGATGTTCCGAGCCGCTCCCTGGAACCTCTCATTGAGCCGGCTGTGTGGGGCTGATTCTATCTACTCGAGATGTCCGAGCCGCCTCCTGGAACCTCTCATTGAGCCGGCTGTGTGGGAGCTGATCTATCATATTCTCGAGATGTCCGAGCCCGCCTCCTGAACTCTCATTAGCCGGCTGTGTGGGACTTTTGATCTATCTATCTCGAGATTGTCCGAGCCGCCTCCCTGGAACAACCCTCTGTGGTTTGGCCGGCTGTGGGGAGCTTGATCTATCTAATCTCGAGATGTCCGAGCGCGCCTCCTGGAACCTCTCATTGAGCCGGCTGTTGTGGGAGCTGATCTATCTATCTCGAGATGTCCGAGCCGCCTCCTGGAACTCTCATTGAGCCGGCTGTGTGGGGAGCTGATCTATCTATCTGAGGATGTCCGAGCCGCCTCCTGACCTCCTCATTGAGCCGGCTGTGGTGGGAGCTTGATCTATCTATCTCGAAGATGTCCGAGCCGCCTCCTGGAACCTCTCATCTGAGCCGCTGTGTGGGAGCTGATCTAGTCTAATCTCGAGATGTCCGAGCCCGCCTCCTGGAACCTCTCAATTTGAGCCGGGCTGTGTGGGAGCTGATCTATCTAATCTCGAGATGTCCGAGCGCCTTCCTGGACCTCTCATTGAGCCGGCTGTGTGGGAGCTGATCTTCTATCTCGAGATGTCCGAGCCGCTCCTGGAACCTCTCATTGAGGCGGCTGTGTGGGAGCTGAATTTATTATCTCGAGCTGTCCGAGCCCGCCTCCTGGAACCTCTCATTGAGCCGGGCTGTGTGGGAGCTGATCTTATCTATCTCGAGATGTCCGAGCGCCTCCCTGGAACTCTCTTGAGCCGGCTGTGTGGGAGCTGAATCTATCTATCTCGAGATGTCCGGCCGCCTCCTGGAACCTCTCTTGAGCCGGCTTGCTGTGGGAGCTGATCTATCTATCTCGAGATGTCCGAGCGCCTCCTGGAACCTCTCATTGAGCCGGCTGTGTGGAGCTGATCTATCTATCTATCTCGAGATGTCCGAGCCGCTCATGGAACCTCTCATTGAGCCGGCTGTGTGGGAGCTGCATCTATCTAATCTCGAGAATGTCCGAGCCGCCTCTGGAACTCTCAGTTGAGCCGGCTGTGTGGGAGCTGATCTAGTCCTTCTCGAGATGTCCGAGCCGCCTCCTGGAACCTCTCATTGAGCCCGCGCTGTGTGGGAGCTGATTCTATCTATCGTCGCGATGTCCGAGCCGCCTCCTGGAACCTCCCATTGAGCCGGCTTTGTGTGGGAGCTGATCTATCTATCTCGAGAGTCCGAGCCGCCCTCCTGGAACCCTCATTAGAAGCCGGCTGTGTGGGATGCTGATCTATCTATCTCGAGATGTTCCGAGCCGCCTCCTGGAACCTCTACATTGAGCCGCTGGTGGGAGTGATCTATCTATCCTCGAGATGTCCGAGCCGCTCCTGGAACCTCTCATTGAGCCGGCTGTGTGGGGAGCTGGATCTATCTATCTCGAGATGTCGAGCGCCTCCCTGGCACTCTCATCTGACGCCGGCTGTGTGGGAGCTGATCTATCTATCTCGAGATGTCCGAGCCGCCTCCTGGAACCTCTCATTAGCCGGCTGTGTGGGGCTGATCTATCTATCTCGAGATGTCCGACGCCGCCTCTTTTGGAACCTCTGCTTGAGCCGGCTGTGTGGGAGCTGATCTATCTATCTCGGAGATGGTCCGAGCCGCTCCTGGAACTCTCATTGAGCGCTGGTGTGGGAGCGATCCTATCTAATCTCGAGATGTCCGAGCCGCCTCCTGGAACCTCTCATTTGAGCCGGCTGTGTGGGAGCTGATCTATCTATCTATCTCGAAGATGTCCGAGCCGCCTCCTGGAACAACCTCTCTTGAGCCGGCCGTGTGGGAGCTGCATCTATGCTATCTGAGATGTCGAGCCGCCTCCTGGAACAACCTCTTCATTGAGCCGGCTGTGTGCGGAGCTGATCTTATCGTATTCGAGATGTCCGAGCCGCCTCCTGGAAACAACCTCCATTGAGCCGGCTGTGTGGGAGCTGATCTATCTATCTATCCCCGAGATGTTCCGAGCCGCCTCCTGGAACCTCTTCTTGAAGCCGGCTGTGTGGGAGCTGATCTATCATCTGAGATGGTCCCGAGCCGCCTCCCTGGAACCTCTTCATTGAGCCGGCCTGTGTGGGGGAGCTGATTCATCTATCTCGAGTGTCCGACCGCCTCCTGGAACCTCTCATTGGCCGGCTTCGTTGTGGCAGCTGATCTAGTCTATCTCGAGATGTCCGAGCCGCCTCCGGAACTTCATTGAAGCCGCTGTGTGGGAGCTGATCTAATCTATCTCGAGATGTCCGAGCCGCCTCCTGGAACAACCTCTCAATTGAGCGGCTGTGTGGAGCTGATCTATCTATCTCGAGATGTCCGAGCCGCCTCCTTGTGTTATTCTTCTTTCTCATTGAGCCGGCTGTGTGGGAGCTGATCTAATCGTATCTCGGATGTCCGAGCCGCCTCTGGACCCTCTGTGTTTGAGCCGGCTGTTGTGGGGCTTTGATCTATCCTATCTCGAGATGTCCGAGCCGCCTCCTGGAATCATCTCATTGAGCCGGCTGTGTGGGAGCTTGAAATCTATCTTATCTCGGAGACTGTCTCGAGCCGCCCTCCTGGAACAACCTCTCAATTGAGCCGGCTATTGGGAGCTGATCTATCTACTATCTCGAGATGTCCGATAGCCGCCTCCTGGAACCTCTCATTGAGCCGGCCTGTGTGGGAGTGAATCTATCTTCTCAGTGTCCGAGCCGCCTCCTGGAACCCTCATTGAGCCGGCGTGGTGGGAGCTGATCTATCTATCTCGAGATGTCCGAGCCGCCTCCTGCGAACCTCTCATTGGCCGGCTGTGTGGGAGCTGATCTATCTATCTCGAGATGTCCGAGCCGCCTCCTGGAACAACCTCTCTGGAAATCCAACTTGCAGTTAAAACAGATCAGACACTTGGACCCCAATAAATGCACGACAGGTCGCCGTCTCTACTGAACACCTCTGACATCCTGGCTATTGTTATCGTGTGGTAGCGACAGAATATTGACGTTTCGCCGCATTTCTTACGCAACCTAACTGTCACCCGGTGACCTTTGGATGGCTGTTCGGAGAGCAGCAGTGGTGTACCTCCTCATGCATTCGGAATAGATTGAACAGCGCCACAGATGGCAACCAGGAGTCGACATTAAAGTTGAACATTAGGATGATAGTCTGAATGTCACCACCAGAGAGTAGGACTTAAGGTCGAGGGGACAAGCAGCGCAGCATGTACCAAGTGGCCAAATGGAGGATATGTAGATATTCGAGTGTGCCACTGACAGAGATTCGAGATGTGATGGCATTGAACTCATCATTACTCAGTTTCGCATTTTTTCTGTAGTTTGTGAATCTGACTTTGTAAGTTTGTATTATGTGCATTCTGCGTTTCTTTTTATTAATGTATTATACGGTCGATCCCGTTTTGCACTGTGTCGTCAATATTGGTATCAATGATTTATCATTTATCTACCCTATGAATCGTTCTAAGAACCATCCAGCAGCGACTGCAGCGTGTTTGTGTTTCACAGTTTCCTTCAAAGCCGTCAACAACGTGGGTGCATGAAACTCGGCGTGTATGCCTACCGATAGCTAGCCGAAATCCATGTATGAGTTATGCACAATGCACAATGCACATTGTAAACTCATGTTTAAATTGTTCAAGACAGTTGCAACCTCCCCCCCCCCCTCCCCCTCCGCCCCAAACGAATACGCATGTGCAATGACTGACTGACTGGAATGTTTCGGTCGTTTCAGGGGATGGCGTACCTCCACAGCAGTGAGATACGGGTACACTCCAAGCTCAAGTCATCCAACTGTGTGGTCGACAGTCGGTTCGTGCTGAAAATCACGGACTTTGGCGTCCATCAGTTGGATTCTGACGATGAAAATCAGAACCTCGACACGTATGTCTACTGGAAACGTGAGTGAGAACCAGAATTTCGATTCGCGCATCTTCTGGACGTTAGTGAGAACCAGAACCTCGACTCGAGCGTCTACTAGATACGTGACTGAACATTGCGCTCTTGTGAGGCTAACCTGTATGTTCTATGAAGTTTTACGTGATTCGCGAGTAGTTTTGGTGTGGTCATCAAGAACATCTGTCATCTGAAATGTGCCTACTGGTTGTGCAGTCGCTATCCGTTGGAAATTAACATTTAGCTGACTTAATGTCTTGCATATTTTTACACGTGTGCTAACATAGGTACACTTCGCAATTTAAATATAGTCTGCCATGTGGGACTGGGTAGGGCGCAGACTGCTGCAGCTTTGTGCTGATGCGAGAGTAGCGCCACCTGTCTCGTCTGCTGCGGCACTGCACTGTCGCCACTCGTCATCCCGTTAGAGGGCGCCACTGAGCAGGTTGCGCTAGATGGCGTTCAGAGCCTCCCAGGGAACAGCTATTGGGAGTACTAAACTAGAACAATATTCTCCCTTTTTCTTTTGTGCCTTTTGCGAAAATATGTTTTTTTTATCACAAGAAGGTACAGTTCATTCCTTCATATCACAACTGGCATTTAATAACGCATTTTACCCAGACTATATTCAAGTTGCATTGTTATTTAGGTGTTGTTGCTGCTCCTGTGATTGCTCCGATGCAAATATGTCAATGTGTATTCTTCAATGCGAGCGAAATGTTTTTGGAAACCACCAGCCTGTTGTATATAACGTCCCCTGGGTTTGTGTAATTGTGTAAATAAGCAATCACGATTGGTTGGCTAGCGCGCCATGTTCATGCATCATTTAACGAGGCTTGGGGGGACAGATGTTTGACAGATGTTTGACAGATGGCGCTGTGACCTGCTGACCAATAATCTTACCGTGGCAGGACGGCTGTGGACGGCACCAGATGGCGCTGTGACCTGATGACCAATGATCTTACCCTGGCAGGACGGCTGTGGACGGCACCAGAGCTACTCAGAGCATCGCAGCCCATGGGGCCCATCTGCGGCACACAGAAGGGCGATGTCTACTCATTCGCCATCATCGTGCAGGAAATTATTATGCGAATGGGCCCGTTCTTCGTTCACAGCGAGCTGTCACCGAAAGGTACGTGCTGCTCTTTTTGCTTTGTCAATTTTGGATTTCCCGATGTTATTTGATTTAATATTACCTAATAGGAAAGGGTGTAGTCTTGTACTTAGAAGACATATTCTCATCCTATTTTCACGTCGGTCTTTCCATAAGCTTCTGGCTATTTTAACGCAATGTCTGTCACACATGGCATTGTAAAGCTCATATTTGCTCAGCGGAGTTCTAAATAATACATAACTGATTTACAGGGGGTAGTAAAGGGAGGTCCCTACGGTCCCTAAGGACGGTCCCCTTGGGTAAAAGTTATCTGTTCGCGAACGATCCGAAGGCCCCTCAGGCCTTGCAAATACCATCTAAAACAAACCGAGGGCTTCCTTAGATTAAACTACGGCACTCTCAGGCCTGGAAAGGGTCCTCCAGACCGGCCCAGGGCCTTCTCAGGCCAACAGAGGGCCCATCAGGAAGACAGAGGGCATTTAGGTATATAGAGGGCCCCTCAGACTGACAAAGGGCCCCCTCGAGCTGGCCCCAAAAACTTCTTCAAGCTTGCCCCAATGGTCCCCTCAATCTTGGCGAGGGCCGTCTTAGACCGATTGAGGATTCTCAGGTCGACAGAGGGCCTCTTCAGTCCGATAGAGGGCCCTCAGGCCAACTGGGGCTCCTTTGGCCGACCGGTGCCCTCTCATTACGACAAAGGGCCTATTAGGCTGATAGAAGGCCCCCGAGGCTAACAGAGGGCTCCTCAGACCGATAGAGTGTCTATCAGACCGACAGAGGGTTCCATCAGACCCACAATAGAGCCCCTCAGACTGACCAAGGGCCCCTCAAGCTGGTCTCGCTTGAGGGAGCCCCGAGGACCCATGAAGCTTGCTGAGAGTCCCTTAGACCAATAGAGGGCCCCTCAGAGCGATATAAATGCCACTTAGGCCGACAGAGGAGCCCTAAAGCCAGCAAAGGGCTAATGCAGGCCAATTGTAGGGCCCCTCAGGCCAACAAAGGGGTCCCTCAAGCCGACAGAGACTCGCTCAGGCTGACAGAAGGCAATATTAGTCAGACAGAGGGCCCCTCAGGTCGCAAATGGGCCCCTCAAGCTGTCCCCGAGGGCCCTTTTAAGCTGGTCCTGAGGGTCTCCGTAGACCGATACGCAGGCCCTGTCAGGTAAACAGAGGAATTATCAGGCCAACAGAGGGCCACTCAGGCAGAGCTTGGGTGCCGTCCAGGAGGGGCATGGCCCTCGGGGCCCATTCCTCTTGGCCATGTTCTTGATCTATATTGATGAACATTCGCCTAGGCCTCCTTTTTATTTTGGGGCCTCCCTTTGCTTTTTTGGGCCACCTTAAATTGCAAGGGGCGGGCAAGTGCCCATGGTTTGAAGGCTTCTGCAGTTTGACTACCTTTAATACGGACTAAAGGGACGGGGATCTCTCAGGCCAGCTGGGCTGGCCGAGTTCTCTCAGCCCAACTTGCCCGGGTTAAGTATCTTTCCATAGCGATTACCGCTTTATACAGGAAATAACTTGTTAAGCCTTCGGTCCTCTCATGCAGGCTGTAACTTATTTGCTGTTAGGGGCGTAACGAAGGAGGTCCCTATGGTCCCTAAGCCCCACCCCCCTTGAGCAGCTCGCAAACCTTCTCTGTTCGCGAACTGCCCAAAGGCTTCAGAACCTGAACATGCAAAGGCCTTCTCAGATCAACCCCGAGTGCCTTCTCAAACACTAGACTAGAACACTCTCAAGCCTGAAAAGATCATGAGACGGCCTTTGCACAATGCGCATATGAAACCATATAGTTCAAACAATCTGTCGCGTCCAGTAGATAGATGCCACATTATCTGTGCTCATTATCATTATCTGTGCTTACACACTAGTGCTCTCAGATCTATGGAACTGCCAGAGGCAGCAATTGTCATACGTGTAGCTCTAGGTGACTAGAACGCGTCTGCCGATATTCGACATTACTAGCTAGTAGCTTTAAACATAATTGCTGTCAATTAAAGCAGCTTGGCAACCAGACTATCTATAATTGCCTTCATTTCATCAATTGAAACGATACATATTTGACGGCTGCAGACAACAAAGGCGTCAGGCATGCATTGTGAACCTGATCAGCGCCGGTTGCACTGCCCCCCCCCCCCCAGTGATCGAATTTCAGATCGAATAGGGGGGCTGTACCTGTGACTGGGGTATGGCCCCCCAGTTTACATGTTAGACGAGTCTCTGCTGCTGACTGATTAGAATCTAGCTACAGCAAAAATCGAATAATGGAATGTAGATAACTTAATGCAGATAATCAGTGGTTGCTGGTAAAATGAATATGCCAGGCTCATTCTCCTATAACATTGCTGCGCCAGTAATTAAAATTATATGTGTTGTATTGCATGCTTTCATTACGCTATCAATGCAGGTTTTGCTAATGTGCTTAGTTTGGATCCTGGACATTTACTTTTGAAATTATGCATTGATAAGGCCAGCATGCTGATGATCTTCGGCGAAAAATCTTATTATGTTTTTGTGCTATGCATTTTAAATCACTTCAGACTTCAGAGAACCGTGCGTGTTTTTCTCCTTCAGATGCATAAAGTTCGTGAAAAGTTGGTGCCTCTGGTTTGAAAATGTGTTCGAGTTTTGAATCGTCGCGACTTGGCGCCTGGCCGCGTGTTTTGCGTACTCTTCAGAGAAGTGTTCTTGTTAGCGCTGCTCAACTGTATAAATTGCAATCTCTGAAGGTAAAAAGTCATTGGCATGATGCAAATGAAATGAAAGATGACGGAAAGTTGAG
Organism: Semibalanus balanoides; assembly: GCA_014673585.1. Taxonomy (NCBI): domain Eukaryota; kingdom Metazoa; phylum Arthropoda; class Thecostraca; order Balanomorpha; family Balanidae; genus Semibalanus; species Semibalanus balanoides. Next base: position 179,008 of record VOPJ01014683.1, on the reverse strand, counting down.
TTTGTAATTGGTTTGAATGTTCGTAGCATCCGTAGCATGGGTCAGAGATGTGCTTCTTGTGAACTATCAGTACGAATCTGAATTAAGCTAAATAATCAGAAGTCTAGGCATGGTATCATTAATGACATACCTTGCTATCCTTGGTCCCGTCGTGCTTAGGAAGGCTGGGTTGATATGTATGTGTAAGTCGAGTTTTAATCTAAAGGACGATATGCCAAGAGCTATATGAAAATATAACTTATTATTTAAAGTATGTCTGTCTGTCTGTCTGTCTGTCTGTCTGTCTGTCTGTCTGTCTGTCTGTCTGTCTGTCTGTCTGTCTCGTCACTGTCTGTCTGTCTGTCTGTCTGTCTGTCTGTCTGTTCTGTTCCTGTCTGTCTGTCTGTCTGTCTGTCTGTCTGGTCTTCTGTTGTCTGTCTGTTCTGTCGGTCTGTCTGTCTGGTCTGTCTGTCTGTCTTGTCGTCTGTCTGGTCTGTCTGTCTGTCTGTCTGTCTGTCTGTCTGTCTGTCTGTCTGTCTGTCTGTCTCTGTCTGTCTGTCTGTCTGTCTGTCTGTCTGAATACTGTCTGTCTGTCTGTCTGTCTGTCTGTCTGTCTGTCTGCTCTGTCTGTCTGTCTGTCTGTCTGTCTGTCTGTCTGTCTTGTCGTGGGTCCCCCCGTTCCTGTCTGTCTGTCTGTCCTGTCTGTTCTGTCTGTCTGGTTCTGTCTGTCTGTCTGTCTGTCTGTCTGTCTGTCTGTCTGTTGTCTGTTCCTGTCGTGTCTGTTCTGTCTGTCTGTCTGTTCTGTCTGGTCTGTCTGTCTGTCTGTCTGTCTGTCTGTCTGTCTGTCTGTCTGTCTGTTCTGTCTGTCTGTCTGTCTGTCTGTTCTGTCTGTCTGTCTGTCTGTCTGTCTGTCGTCTGGTCTGTCTGTTCTGTCTGTTGGTCTGTCTGTTCTGTCTGTCTGTTCTGTCGTTGTCTAGTCTGTCTGTCTGTCTTCTGTCTGTCTGTCTGTCGTCTGTCTGTCTGTCTGTCTGTCTGTCTGTCTGTCTGTCTGTCTGTCTGTCTGTCTGTCTGTTTGTTTGTTTGGTTTGGTTTGGTTTGGTGTTGGATAAGGCCGCTTCGGTCCATTGAGACCATTGCGCAGCCATTGGATAAAGGAGAAGGGGTAAAGTGGGTCAAGATGGAACGCAGACCGGGTAACCGCCCCTGGACAGGCCCTTCCATTCAATTCCATTGCCTGTATGGTTTGGTTTTAGGGAGAGACCACTTCCGGTCCAGTTGAACCTTTGCGCAGCCATGGGATGAAGGAGAAGGGGTAAAGTGGGTCAAAATGAAGCCGCTGGACCGGGCAGCCGCCCCATGAACAGGCCCTTCCCCGCCAGGACGAAGCTGCGAGGAGGGCCCACGCCATGAACGACGGCCACCACTCCCGGGGGACGGCTCGAGGGCCGTCACTTGCCCGGTGGCCAGCAGCCACCAGACACGGATAAACGTCGGCGTGACAAGGGATATGGGATCGGCAGTCGGGAGGATTAAAAGGTGGATGCCATTGCCTGTAATTCATTTTTTTATTTAGGCTTATTACAAGTACGAAAAGTTATGTAGTTTCGACACATTAGCATTGAATAGTATCTACGAAATAATTTTGCAGATCACATGACAACATATGTGTATATTTTTTCTGCTCCCTACATTTTCCAACATAAAACCGTCGTCCTACAAGTAAAGATAATGTCTGACTGTGTTATAAAAAATAACTCGACACAACTTCCACCGATGATACCGCCATCCGCCCTCTGATGAGCGGAACTTGAACTATACGCAACCAGCGAGGCACGGGTTGCGGTTTGTGCACACCAGCGGCACATATATAGAATATTTGCTCAATACGCACACCAGCGCACGGAGAAGGGGGTTTAGCAGTAAACGTAACAAATATAGCCGTTCGCACCGAATTAAAAAGTATTTACGTCACAAACCACGATCCCTTGACTGGTGAGTACCTCGGTAGTATGACGAATAAAAAACATAAAATTGCAGTCTGTATGCATAGACGTCCAGCGGAGCGGACGGGTTAGCACTAGTTTTTACTATCTCTGGGCATTCATGGGTCCTGGTACACTATACAGATATTCCTTGCAAACCGTGTATGTACAGCTTGCTTCCTTACAAATGCATGATCGTTAAGGCTCATATTGACATATATAAACAGTCAACTCCTCATATTAACCTGCGCCCGGGTGGGCCTCCGAGACAACTTTGCCATGGTGTTCCACTTCTCCAAAACGACCCCCCCCCCATCTAACTCGAAAAAGAAAAGGGATAGAAAGACGGAGAAAAAAACGCTCGAAAGCTCTCAACGTTTACATTCGAAGTTACTGAGATCATTATTAGCTAAGTCAATATTGAGGCCACCAGAGGTCATCAAAGGTCAAATTTCGCTGTTTTTGGACTTCGCCGCTTCGAACAACCCCCGTATATCTCGTGAACTATCATAACTAGGAACAAACGAAAAAATCGAAAGCTCATTAAATTTACAAACCCACCGGGTGTCCTCAAAGTTGAGCACCGATAAATAGTTTAGGCTCCAGAGGTCATTGAAGGTCAAAAATGCATGTTTGTGTAGAATTCGTTTTCTTGAACAACTTTTTATCTAAAAGTGATAGAGCAACAAATTTAACACCATCGTGATGGTCTAATCGAGGCGCTTCAAACCATATACTTGGTGACCTGGTAAGGTCAATGTCAAAGTTTGACCTCAAGTCAAGGCCATTTGGTGACCCGGATAGGTCATGTTGCATATGGGGCGATGCGTCCAGACGAGACTAGAACAGCGGTGTTGACCGCTTGTATCTATCTCTTTTCTATCAAGAGTTATTAACAAATAATTGCTGATGACCTCAAATGACCTCAGATTATCTTGTAGGGATCACTGAGCAGCAATTTCACCTTGATCATCCAGAATGAGCTAAAATAACATGATTCTGAGAGAATTAGCTTGATGCAACGCATATTTTCTGAATAGGAAGCATTTGTTTATTTTCACATTAACATATCATGGGGAGGTCAGAAAATTGACCTGACCTTTGGTTACCGATGCAAAAGAAATCCGAGATACAGCAATTGTAGTTATTTATGATCTTATGAAATTCTGCAAGTTTCAAATCTTTCGGATAATAACTGGGGCTTTGGCACGATCACAAACATTTTGGAAGGCAAGATCACTTAAAGTGACCTGGGCCCTGTCGTTCATCTCTTATGACTGCGTCTTTTTGTCCTATCTGGGTCTTGATCATGTCAAGTTAGGATAACCTGTCACTAACCAGTCACTTTGGGTTTGGCTGATTTCGTTTTAGAGTGCGAAGCTAAAACCGATTTTAGGGATAAAAAGGTATTACAATGTTTTCCAATCTGACTTTTTCAGCAGGAATCATGTTAACATTGTCTGTAAATGCTAATGGCAAAGAAATCGAGTCCGTCCGATCAGTGTAAGCACTGGTATTTTCCAAAGAAGTTTGTTAAAACACTGAGTTATGATAGTTCCGTTGCTCATGTGCCATAGTCATAACAGAGAGGGAAGGGAGGCTTTGATAGAGATTGGGGTAAACCGGCTGTCTCCGTCCTCCAGATTGCGAACAAAATTGATTTTTTGTCATAACTTTAGGGCCAGCCAAGAGGTCTCGTAACTTTACGAATATTGCATATCGATGATTTCTCGAGTCCAGCCGTCTCATGGCTGGCTTGTATTTGACCAAAATTGTGTGTGACTGAATAAAATATATATATATATATATATATATATATATATACTCCCGTGGTAATGAAATCCCTTTTTCTATTGTGGCAGATTGAAACGCCCAACCTTTATCAAATGAATTAGGCTTTGTTACTCAACTTTATTTTAATTATTCTGGATTTTTTGGAGCAATCAGAATTACATGAGGGTAGCGTATCGGGTCGCCTGTAATGGTAAGCGGCTCATTTTCGATAGTAATGGGCAATATATGAGAACGAGTACCAAAGAGGAACTTGGGCTATATAACTTGCGCTCTGTTTTTATGCAAATTATTACTAATCTACATATTTGCATAGGAGTAAATAACTATTTAAATGAATTTTGTTCAATTCATCTTGAATTGATGTGTTACAAAGAGTCATCATAATAAGAGTTGAATGATATTGCCTTCTCTATCGATGCGGGCAGGCCGGCGCCCGGTCGGCGTGTTTTTAAATGTAATGTTCAGATAAAGTAAATAGCAATGTTAAATTAGGTTAGAGTTAAGGTTAGGGTTAGGTTAGGTTAGGTTGGGTTAGGTTAAGGTTGGGTTAGGTTGGTTAGGTTGGGTTAGGTTAGGTTTAGGTTAGGTTAGGTTAGGTTAGGTAGGTTAGGTTAGTTTAGGTTAGGTTAGGTTTAGGTTAGGTTAGAGTTAGGTTAGGTTAGGTTAGGTTAGGTTAGGTTGGTTTAGGTTAGGTTTAGGTTAGGTTAAGGTTAGGTTAGGTTAGGTTTAGGAGTAGGTTAGGTTAGTTTTAGGTAGGTTAGGTTAGGTTGGGTTAGGTAGGTTAGGTTAGGTTAGGTTAGGTTAGGTTAGGGTTAGGTTAGGTTTAGGTTAGGGTTAGGTTAGGTTAGTTGGTTGATTAGGTTAAAAAAATGGCCGAGATGCTGTTGCTTTTCAAATGGATTTTACTATCTGAACATTACATTTCAAAACACCGCGCCCGGTCGGCGGGCGACGTTGACCGTGAGAGTAGTTTTTGGCGGCAATGCCAGCGTCGCCACAGCCACCCGTTGCCGCAGCCGCCACGGAGCGACGAATTTTTGACAGCATGTTAATATTGGCGTCAGCAACAATGGCATATTTTTAACAAATGAAGACCTAACCTGTCCGCGTACAATTTGACCGTCTAGTCACCTGTATATTTTTTGTATTCCAATATTGTCCTACAGTGCGTCAAATTTACAAAAAATACAGAATTACAGACTAAGAAACGCAATGGCGGTTTAGTCGTAGGTAGCCGCACGGTGCCTGAGAATGGGTTGGCATGATAATCACCATATGCAAGTTAGAGATGTTTCTTAAAAAAATTAAGACTAGTATGTGATAAATAAAACACATCTTATCTTTTTAACTTAAAACTCGAGCATAGCATAAGCCACTAGTGTGCCAAGACGAAATTCAGCCGATGCTAATGTATTGTGTCCCTTGACGGTATCTCGCCATCAAGGCTGGAGCTGTGTTCAGGGACGTGGGAACCGGGGGGGCAGAGGGGGCAACTCGACCCCCCAACTTTGGAGCTGGGGGGGGCGACGACCCCCAACTTTTTACACGATTACTCTTATCTGTATTAGAAGCACGTACTTTCGACGGCAAAAGGAGAGTAATAAAGTAAAAAAGTGAAGGAAAAGTAAATATTTATGGCATGGAAGCTGATTATGGACATAAATGGCGCGACTTTGACTCGGAATAGAGAGAGTTTGTGAATTGGCATCTCGGCATCGGCATAACGCTGCATAATCCACAGCCAAGGCCTTGATCCAAAACGCTTTTGCTGTCGAACAGTGCGCGAAGGAAACGCTCTGAAGTCAGCTTCAGGGACGTGGGAACCGTGGGGGCAGTGGGGTCAACTCGGCCCCGCCCCAACTTTTGGACCGTGGGGGCGACCCCCCCCCCCCCCAACTTTAAAGCTAGGTAGGCGTCGGCTCGCCCCCGTCCTTTTAACGATGATTCTTGTTAACTCTGAATTTAGAGCAACGGCATTGTCTAACGAAAATTTGCTAAAGTTTTGTAGAACAAAGGTGCAGTTTCAATCACAAATTAAAATAAAGAAAACTCAACTGCATTAAATTTATGACTGGTTTGCATCTTTCCATCTTAACCCTATTCCCTGCGGGCGGACAGAATTACGTTAACCTGCGGGGGGCAGATACTGCCCCCCAGAGATCTCGAGAACCGCTCGGTTGATTTCGATGGGATGAACACCATTTGATTCGTCGTGACAAGATAAACAAGTTAATGTAATCTTTTTGACCCCCAAAATTTCTTTTTCGTTCAAAAATGGGGGGTCAGGGGTACAAAATGCGCAATTTTTTGGTGTTTTTAGAAAGGTCATTGCGGCCACGTGATTCGACCGATGTTCATGCCCGAAACGTTTTTGAGCTTCCAATGTAATGGTCTTCAGTATATAAGAAGGACAAGTACCAAAAATGAAAAATAATAGGGTTACTCTTGGATGACAAATTTGAGGATTTTCTGATAATAAATATATGCTGTTCGGGATTGTTTAGGACGATAGTAACGTCACATGGTGGCTTTGTTATTGTTATTTTAAAAATAAAATATATTGCACATAGGCAGACTCACGTAAACAACTTGGAGGCACCATTGTCGGAACGCCTTTTATCATCTTACTAATTTTGATGTCGGCCTTATCTGACGGGATGAATCGCCTCCCATTTTATGTACCTGAGTGCGCCTCTGCCCAAAATATGTATAATCCAAGTATGTATGAGCGTATAATAGCAATGGCCATAGCGTTTTGACGCCTTGTATTCCGACCGCAAACTCCGAAGGAAGTTTTTGCCGCCGCACAACCGCATTCAAAATACCTCCCGGAAACATAGAGCCTGGAGCCGGTTTCTTGTCCGACTGATTTTTTTCGTTCAAATTTTTGACAGAACACGCGTCATTCCAAATTCTAGGAAAATCTCAAAAGTTTCAAAAACGCTAGGCTTAACTTTTGGAAGCGGGCACGCAAAAAACTACCGGGGGGATATTAAATCTGCCCACTCCCCCCCCCCCCCGTCAGGGAAATAGGGTAACAGGGCATCGCACATTTGACCATCGTAGCATCGAAACACTGCTGAATTACAGCTGATCAACCACCTGGCAGTAGGATGATGTTTCTTCGTCTCCGTAACGTTTGATAGAGCTCATTTCTTGGTCACAATCCACGGTTGAAGAAATTACTCATTGGTCGAACAATGTTGTAATGACTTTTGGAGATAAATGCCGATCATTCATAAAAATATTACTAGGCGCCACAGAGTAAAATAATATTCAAACTTTTGGCATTGGGTAGGTCCACGTTTTTATAGCAAAAACGTCATTGTAATGCTATGTGTCACTCTGCTTCCCTGACGTTCTTCAGCGAGAATGAAAGAGCTCGGCCAGGGGCCGAAAAGAAAAGTGGTTCACTCACGAAAATTCCGGGAATTCAAGCGGGTCACCGGTATTGACGCATCAGGAACCGGATGGCTGATATATCGGCGATAGATTTCCGATATTTTATCAAAATTTCCGGGTGAACGGGTGGCCGATATATGGCGATATAATCTGGTTGGCGATTATAACGGGCGGGGACCACAGCGATATATCGCTTTTAGCTATCATTTTTGCTACCTCAGTCCGCCAAAAAGTTCGCCCCCCCCCCCAACGTGGAAAGTACTTCCCCACGCCTGGCTGTTTTGTGATGTTAGGTTAATCTGTGGCATACCTATTTGTTAGACCATAATTGTGATGTTGTAGGTAATAAATTCTTGTCTTAACGTTTTTATTTATTAATATTTGGGTAGTAATTTGCCTGTCTACGGTGCTTCCAATGCTCAAATGCTCAAAGGCATTGCATTTTACTCCCATAAATAGAACAAGGAGAACCCCACGTCCGTTCCTTAGCCGAATTTGATGTGAGGTATGTGTTGTTTTTCTGTTGGTTATTTTAGACTATGTGCTAGGCTGGTCAGTTAGTAAAGGCATGGTGAATACCCAGTCGTGTAGAAATCACAATAATTCGTGCTGTTCGGTGTGAGGCCGTTGGTGAACCAATATTAAGGCTGCTGCGGGAACAACGGGGATAGTCGTATATTGTATTAAAACTTAATTTTCTCACACATAAATTATTTGTCTTTTATGCGCTGGGTGTGCTTTTTTTGATATTTTACTCTGGTTTGAAGTTATAGCGTAATTTCAAAATTTATGCCAGACCTATGGGCCTTTAACACAGTACTTGTCTAACAAAGACCGGCTTCAGGAACACAAAAGTGCTCTGCGTCATCCAACTGGACAGTTTGTCCTTTCCTAACATAAAACTTTTGTCGCTCTACAACGTGTGCGACTGTGCTTTTTTGATTTTGGATTAGTTACGATGATTTTAAGGTGAAGCGCCACTCGTCTACGGGCTTTATCATTGAGTGGCCACGAGCGCCAACTTAAGGTTTCAAAATCCTCCGCTAGGTAAAACAGGCCTGAAAATGAGCCGGTTATGACCTATACGGGCATTTCCAGCTACCTTTCTTGTATGTCTAATTAAAATGTATGTAATCTCATTATTGGCGACGGAAGTTCCTAATGGGTACTTGATATTTGGATGTAAAGTTAATGTAGGTTGCGTCTTCCTCTGCGTCCTCCTACCATCATGAAATCAATGCAGCTGACTTGGGCTGATATCCAAGTCACTTGCTCTGCCCCCTCTCCGGAGGTCGGAGCGCATTGGCCGAGGTCCGAGTGGGGAGGGTGGCTTATCAGTTATGAGCATTCAAGCTCTACAAAAATAAGCAACGCATTCTAAAAATCGATCTTAGGCTCATAAGTCAGAAAGTCAGAAAGAAAAGTCAGAAAGTCATAAGTCAGGTTGTGGACACCACGCCAGCCTTGTGATGTCCGTGAGATAACCGAGTTATTCAGCGACTTAATCAGGGCCGACCTCTGATTTATAAAACAAATGGCATATATGTTCAATTAGACCATCAGAAACACGAATCTGTTGTTTATTTTGCTATAGCACGTCGCCTGCAAAATCAAAATCAAGGTCAAGGGACGGGGAACTGAAAAAGGTCAGAAGCTACCGCTCGTTTTTTCCTTTTTCCAAAAATGTAGCTGAGGTCAACACTTACACACACACACACACACACACACACACACACACACACACACACCACACACACACACACACACACACACCACCGCCGCGCGCGCGCACACACACAACACAAAAACACACACACACACACACACACACACATTATATAATATATATATATAAAGAGAGAGAGAGATATATATATATATATATATTGTGTGTGTGTTTCATTAAGTATGACAGCATATCTGGCATTTAGCTCCGTTTTAGAGAGTGTCTCGATCTTCCGAATTAAGTGCTTGTCATCGTTAGAGAAATTACTAAGGATAGGATAATGTCTATATTATATTGTAACGTTTCGTTGGCTGTTCTTCCAACATCATCAGACAGAGGCACAGTTATACACAAAAATAATATGCAATACATTCGTAAGTCGCGTCGTCGGTTCGAAATATCTTCACATTACTATATCAATAGACTATACAGTAATATAGTTTTATGCATGAGTGGCATTAATGATTCAGTTTATGAACGAGCCGAAGGCGAGTTCATAAACTGGAAATTCTTCAATGCCACTGAGTGCATCAAACGATTTATTGCATGGCCGAAGGACTGACTGTTTAGAGCACAAGAAGAACATTATTTTTCGAGAGTTCAATGCAGGGACATTTACCTGAGGCTTAGGCAGTGTATTATCACCTTTTTTGGGAGTGTATTACACTTGCAGTTAATACACCGCTTCAGTTAAAGCACATGGTTCTAGAAATACCACACGGGCCGTAAAAATAATTTCTTAGGACGAGGTCGTTGTTGGATTTTCCGCCCGAGACCGAAGGTCTAGGTGGAAAATCTACAACGACCGAGTGGTCCTAATCAAATTATATCGCTCCTAAGTGTGCGTATTTATTTTATTCTATAAGTCTACCTCCGCTTTGAAAACTGTGTAACAAATAGTTCTTGGTAAAATGTAAATGCCCGGCGGCCGAATAGCTTTGACCAATTGAGTTTAACATTGACTTTCTGATAGCTGAAATACCTTTTACCACATGCTCGCCGCTAATTGGCTAAAACATACTGAGAATATTTGGTAAATGGGGAAAAACAGTCTTCGGCCATGCACTAAACAATAATTTATCCCACAAAACGATTATCTTCTCTTATGCCATTGAATTCACGTGGGCAAGGCCCATTTTTTTAACTAACCGTCAGTTAACTCGGAATTTAATCACCATATGGTGATTATCAGATCTGGATCAATCCACGGCTGTAATCTTCGGGATAAGTCTGTTGTTAAACATGTATTATTTTTTTTAGTGTGCGCGTCGTGGAATAAAATTATTTACACCACCTCGCCGAGTATAAATGCGTAATCGACTCGGCTTTCGCTCTCCGTCGATTAAACTGCACATACTATACTCGCTCGTGGTGTAATACATAATATTATACAGTGCAATTAAGTCATTCCGGCGCACAACTAAATTATACAAAAACACACAAGCAACATACAAGAGGGCACCTCCAACAATGTTGAACACTGAAGCTGCCTCGTTTCGCTAGTTATGCCCTTGGTGCCAGAGGCTGGCCGTCACATAGCCAGAGTGTTCCCCGCATGTTCATCTGACGGTTAATCAGCGGGTCTCTATCCCGTATATAAACTGCTTCGAGTACTTTTAACTTGGCTTTGTGAGAGCATCTGGCTAGTATGGCGGTATTTGCTACGATCTCATCTCTAGTTAATGCTCGATCATGAACAGATTCTATATGCTGCTTTGGTGCACCATTCTGCAGGTGTATCGTCATGCGTCTTGATAGTGTTGTTGTGGTATGGCCGATGTACGAGTTGTTAGGGCAGTGCGCACAGTCACCGGTGGGGCATTTAAACTCGTACACCACGTTCGTCGCTTTAACCTTCGCCCCACTGGGGGGTGTTTGAACACCCCCTCCTGTTTTATCAAGATAACGAAAAAACGGCGGCGCGTAGCGCCGCCCAAATTTGGCATTAACTAATATATCCATTCCTTTTCGCACATTTTGATAACAATTCAAGCTTGCGTTATCGGGTTAGTCAGGTCACCAGGTGCAGGTCAAGTGAACCCCACCTACCAAAAGTTTGCGGTCCGTGCCATTGACCCACAGTTTCTAAAACGGATTCTATATCAAACTTTAAGGATTACATCCAATCATCAGTATCTACAAATGTGTATCTCGGATATTTGTATATCGGTGGCCTGATTTGTCGGGTCGCTTTGTGACTCTCCGTTAAGTCAATGGAAAAAATATTCAAAAGCTTTCTTTTTCGACGATTATCAGTCCACTTCCTTTCTGACAATGTTATAATAGGAATAATTATGTATGATCCAAGTTGCAGGTTTTGCTCAGGGGACCCTTACGGGGTCATATGAGTGCGTCTTCATCCGAGCATCACCACACCTTTCGTCAAACACTCTAAGTATAATGCAAGATAGGAAAAGTGTAACTTTCACCAGATGTGTTTTCTCGTCCAAGAAACATCTCCGATATGCAGCATGAACCTTGACTTGGGTCACCACTTGACCTTGCCTTGAGTCATTTTTTAGTTGACCTAACATGATCGAATTTAATGTTATTTCGAAGCGCCTGACCAAGAAAAACACGATTGGCGTAAACAGTATTGAGTTATACTTAATAAGGATAAGAAGTTATTTGAAAGTATGTTTTTGCCAAAATCAGCCATTTTACTTTAATGAAACCTTCTAGAGCCTAAACTATTGACCTGAGGTCAAATTTGAGGACAAGTAGGTCCGATTTCAAATTTAAAATGGCTAGCTATTGTTTTATAAACGTTTGTTCTAAATAGCATAGTTTCCGAGGATGATTTGGGGTATCTGGAGCGCATGTCCTAAAACTGAGAAATTTAACCTTTGATAACTTCTGGTACGATGAGTTTGAGGTGAGCAAAAAAAATAGTTCGAAAATGATTTTTGAAACGGTTTCGAACAGTGTTTTCTGTTTTGGTCTAATGCCACAGGACCGAGTTAGAGGGGGGTGTTCAAACACACACCCCGGTCGGGCGAAGGAAATGCAGAGGCCCAGTGGGTTAACTGGGAGTTGTCACTGGACTGATTATTTTGTTGATAAGTCCTGATGCTTCTTGGACTCTTGGAATAAAACTGTTAACTTTAAAAAAAACACACACCAAGGCTCTGAAAAAAAATGAGCTTGAGTTATCCAGGCGCAGTTGTCAGCAGAGGCCAAAGCAGAGGGGAACACGAAGGTGTATCTCCGGAGGTCGCCGAGACTCCGAGACTCGGTTGGCGACTCCGAACTTTCGTAACGCAGCTATGAACTGATAGGTAATGTAGCTTAATTATCCGTTAGAGCTGATAAGTCTTTAATTTTCGTACTTCCGAAAAGGGCTCAGCTTCGCTCTCGCTTCTCGCTCTCCGCTCTCGCAACCGGCCATAGGTTTTATCATAACATGAAGGGTGTAACCTCAGTTTTTACCTGCTGCAGCTTGACGTGTCATTGGTCGATCACTAGTACGGGGGGAGGAGTCTTACCTTACAAGCTCCCGCTTATGATGAAGATCAGCAAACGGAAGGTAGTAATTTTAGGGTGATTGGGTCCCAGATCAGTTAGGAGGCATTTTAGCTAAAATCCCGAACAACAGGGCCCTGGTAACCTGACCTCGGATGACCTGAAGTCAGATTTTTGACAAATTGTGGGAGATTGATGTTGAAACAGCTGTACAAAATGTGGTGGCGCTGCGCGTCGCCGTTTTTTTTTTATTCCGGAAAACCTCAGTGGGGTCTAAAGTACCCCCACCAGAGCGAGGGCTAATATATTGCTGACCAAGACTCGTTTCGATTTTATAACTTCTTCAGTTGGTCATTAACACAATGGGACATCCCAAATAACTCATGATTGACACTACAAAAACATACACATTGCATTCACATCACGTGATTGTCTCATCTATTAGTATTTTAAGAGGCGAAGCAATCGCGTGTTAGATATCTATTTCTTATATTGCCTAAACTAATCCCGAGCCTTTTCAGATAAAGTTGTTTTTCCAGTCTTATGATTTATACATTCTTTGACTTCAAGTGCTAGAATCTACGGTGCTCATTGATTCTTCTGCCCTGTCCTCTCGGTCCAGAGCTGATGGGACAGAAGAGGGAGAGGGGCGCACGGCACAAGACAGCGGGGTTGTGTTGCATGAGGTGCGGCTGCGCTGCGTGCGGCGGTGGCGCCCGCACGGCGTCGGTCCGGGCTCCTCCGACGGCTCCGGACGCGTCCCCCCGTTTGTGCCGTTCAGTGACTCGCCAGCTGTTGGCGGCGCCGGCAGTCAGACCTGACAGTGTGCGGCCGACCACGGTGCTGAGACGGGCGCGCCTGGCGCCCCCACCGTCAAACTGTCGACCGAGATTGACCTCATCCTCAGCATCTATTCGGAGGCGGGCGGCATGCAGAGCGCCCGCCTGTCTCCGGAGCGGGCGCTCCCTCGACGTGGGCGCGCCCTCGAGCCGCCGCCGCCGCCGCCCATCCCGAGAGATTCTCTCAACCGGCTGTCGCCGCCTTTTCTCGGACACTCGCCCACGGCGTTGAGCGCTTCTGGGTTCCTCAGCTGGCCTGCGAGCGGCTCTAGTTTGAGTGGCAGTGGCGGTGTGTCGCGTGCCGTGTCCCCCGCGCGCTGCACGCAGAGTCCGGTGGAGATGGCGGCCCGACGGGGGTCCTTCTGCAACGTTGACTGCACCTACTGCAAGTATCATACGGCCTCCAGTCCGGTGTGCAGTCCCCTGCGCAGTCCACGCTCGCCCCGCAGTGAGTGTGTTGCTATGACAGGTACCCTCACAGCAATGATCCCCGAACTAACGCCCAGTATGGGCTCAGAGGATTTGAGGGTAGCAGTTGGAATTATAATGCAAATTTATGTTGCAAAAGTACGTTTGGTTAAGGGCTTACGTTGGCGAAGTCTGCTAAGAACAGTCAAGCACCGTGAACAAAAGGCTAATCCATTGCATTTGGTGTGCTACTTAAATTTATGCAAGGTGTTGGTATCATTTTATTTAGCTCCTTAGCTAAATCAAACGATACCAACACGTGCGTGCACGTTATGCGTCATTGCATCGTCACGGGGGTGGGGCAAGCGGCAATCTTGTCGACCCCCCCGTACCTTTGTTTGGAAGCCCTTGAGATGGATACAGTTTCTAGGTACTATATGACCCTGATTCTAGGAGATGCTAGGGTCGAAAATTAGTTGGTTGATGAACTATACGGGTCATCTTGACGCAAACTGATTTTTGTGTGAAATGTAGTTCTTCTAATTAAAATAGTTTAAGGTTTGTAACATTTTCCAATCAGATTCCCCTTCCAAAATCACGGCAACGACAATGTTTAGCTTCACTGCTTTTGCTTCTTTTTATCTCCTCGAGGCTGTGCTGTGTGATGGGTGGACTGTGCCGCCTTACAGTAATGTTAGGCGGGACAGCCTACCCATATAATATCACAGGAGAGGCGGGTCTCTGCACGGCGCGCGCACTTAGCGCCCTGCTGATTGGTCTGCAGCGCCGATCACCCCAGCAGCAGGCCCTGATCCGCTGGAATATGGGGCCGTCTGGCCATGAGAGGTCTTCATTGTTTTCGCGGGAAAACCTCGCGGCCACGCTTTAGCAGTGCAATGTTGTGCAATTATTGTTACAAATTGTGTTTTACAAATGATGGTGGAAGCTAAGGCCAGGGCGGATCCAGGGGGGGCCACGGGCCATGGCCCCCCGCCAAAGCGGCCTGAGACTATGAGTTTGGCCCCTCCATCCCTTAAAGGTCGGGGTGATCAGAATTGACAAATTTGATCGATGAAAAATTGCAAACTGTTGCCTAGCGCAAGTACAAAATGCCCCGCTTTTCTCAGGTCGCAAAACTGGAAAAATTTCGCGCCGCTTCGCGGCATGACACAAGTTGGGCTCAATTGCGCTATACAAATTTTAAATGAAAAATAGGAAAGCGAATAGTACATTATAGTGTCTGGCAGAGCTCTCCTGGCGGGTGAGTTGTACTCACGAGATGTGCCCACAGCTTTACTGATTGTACATAGATAACCACACAGCAGCGATTCTCACTGACCACTGACCACGCCCGGCGCCCATGCCGTGACGCCCTTCTCCGGGGACATGACGCGTCCCTCCGCTTATTTGATGGCACCCCACAAAATGTTGAAGGCCGACGCATCACAGGCCCGGAAGCCCCGCCAAATTTTCGCCAATATTGATGGCGCTTCCAGTCGATCGGGTGGCACCTCTCAAGGACACTACTTGGTCCTTTGTTTAATTTCTGGCAACGCCACTGATCCAATGCTCGGTATGGAGACCGCCCGCGAGGCTTACGAACCATCCCTGGCTTGGCGCCCTTGCAGTAACAGTTGGCAATGGTGAGGTGCAAGATGCCTTCTGAGCAGTGCGGGCCAAATGTTCCTCTCGCAAGGCCGCGACATATGGTGACCTTTAAGGGGTTTGCATCAACAAGGGCGTAATAAATACCTCCGAGGCGGAATGTGTTTTATGATGCGACAAGACGTCTTCTTGATGACGGCAAATACTTTCCGAGGCAGCATGATGCCCTACCAAGGGCGCATAATGCATTCTTGGGGGGCTAATGTTTTCGAGGCGCAATATGTTTTCCAGGGGGCGTAGGCCAGGATCTGGCCCATTTGAGCGTGTCTCGCACCTAGTGATTCCCAGGTCCCTTTGGCGCTTCAGAGGGGGCGCCAGCCAATGGAGATGAAGGCGCCTACAAACCGACATATGTGTAGTAGAGGCCGTTTGCTTAGTGCACTCAGTCTGTCATGACTCCCAGGTTAGCGCACGTGTTTTTAAAAAAAAAAAAAAAAAAAAAAGCGATGGTTGGACAACGGATCAAGTCGTTCCAGCCGCAGTGGACCCAGGCCACGTTTGTCTGGCTGGTGGAATATACATTTTTCGTCCTTTCAGCCAACCCCCTCAATACTTATCGGTGACGCCCCTGCCCCGAGTTGGGTATGAATAAACGTGATATTACTTAGGTGTGGGATTAGTTGTCTAGCGGAAACAAGTTGTGTTCCCTGGGTTTTAATGTGATGCTTAGACTTTTCGCATGTCTGCGCAGTGTGTCGGGTTTAAAACTGTGGACATTATTTTCCGCGACTTTTTCGTTGCTACTATGGTTTTTCGCGAGAGACCAAAGTGCGTATCTTTCAGCCGTTTTCTATGCTTTTCCGAAAGACGTGTGGCCTTTTTTTCCAGAAAAAAAACAAACAAAAAGTGTGATTTCCCCCACCTTTTATTATCTCGCAGAATGCCTAATAAGGTGACGGAAGCTCCGCACAATCGCTGAGGAAGAGCAAGAACTGGCCTAGCCCTTTTTTCGCCCCCAAAGAAAAGTTGCCCCCAACCCGGAGCGGCTGATATGTCGACCAGCGCCCTAGGCTTATCCGGCGCACACTCTGTGGCCTTAGCATGACCACTCGGCACTCGACACATTAATTCGGGTACTATCTGCGACTGATATTGATATTTGGAAACTGGCTTATGATGAGCCATGATAAGTCCTTTTGGCTTATTATGGCTTATCATTTCGGCTAACATGATAAGCCGTTTTGGCAGAAAATTTGTATCAATTGCGTGACTACATGTAATAACTAGAACAAAATCAACATCAACACATTGCTGTACTAACTGACCAGTGATTACTGACCAAGCTCAATAGAACAATACCAACTACATGGTTATTTCTTCGCATTGTATTACGACGGGTCTGAGACTGAGGGACAAAATGTAGATGTAGACAAAATGTGTGTCCCGCGTTCAGGGGCGTATTTACAGCACCATGATCCCCCATGGTCACAGCACTATGGTCCCCCCTGGGAACCGAAGGCGCCCTCGTGCATCGAAGGCACCCTCGGTTCATTAAATGCGTCTCACAGCCCTCACATTCAGCAAAGGACGCCTAAAGGTCGCCGAAAACGCCCTTCACTGAATGTGAGGCGCGCTCCGGCGGAATATCAGGCGCGTTCCACTGCATGTAAGGCGCGCTCCGATACACCTCTGAAGGCACCCTCACACATGCCTCCAAAGGCGCCCACCGATGCGATACAAAATGCTGAAGAAATGCTTGCTGAAGCATTAAATGTCAATACTTCATAGTTTATTGTCTTTTTTATCCTTATTTAGCACTGTCACTGTCATCTTAACGTCAAATCGATATCATCTTTTTTATGCACTTTCAGCTGTAATAAAGTAATGCAGTGATATAGACAAACACGAAGACTTTACTTGGCACAATATCAGGTTAAACCAGCTGTAAGTTACGACCCTAGTGCGAAGGCAATGCTTAAAACGCTCATGAACACATCAACCAACAATGATAATGATATTTTGACTCGTTCAAGAACCCAGCAACTTCTAATTGGAACGGTCTTCTCCAGTGGTACAGCTCACAGTTAGCGATCGCTCTTAAGTAGGTAATGTATTTATTGTTTGTCTTACTGCAGTTATTTGTCTTTCTCAGGCCTTTTCCCTACTCGTTATGCGAGGGGTGTCTCATGTCATGTAATTATAATGTATATGAGTCCCCCTTTTGCAATGCATTCGCCTCGTCATAATTCACATACTTAAAAGGCTGTACAACATGTGTAGCTCAAGCAGCTTTTCCTACTCCTTTTCAGGATGTAACATAAAACTTTGCCGCTTTGATTAGTTGCAGGTATCTGTAATGTTGAGAGCATTCATATTTGGTAAATTTCGCTAACCAAAGTTAGCCACATGCCATGTCCAGTCAAAGTTCGGGAATTACCGCTGTCTCAATAAGCAGAGCTGTTTCAGTTGGAAAATATACCACTTCGATGCTGAATTCAGTTAAACTGGTATACTTTAACGCCAAGTTAGTACGTAATATATTGACCCAGTTACAATATCTACCTTTGTTACATAAATTGAGAATCTGCCCTGCCCAAAATGTATGCACATCCACCTTATTGCCGAACATCTAACGGTAGACTGTTCTATCTCCCCCTGAATCCATGCATGTCTCTATATCTGTTCTGACGGCGACGCAGCGTCCATGTCCCTGTCTCTGTTCTGATGCAGCGTCCATGTCCCTGTCTCTGTTCTGACGCAGCGTCCATATCTCTGTCTCTGTTCTGACGCAGCGCCCATGTCTCTCTCTGTTCTGACGTAGCGTCCATGTCTCTATCTCTGTTCTGACGCAGCTTCCATGTCTCTATCTCTGTTCTGATGCAGCGTCCATGTCCCTGTCTCTGTTCTGACGCAGCGTCCATGTCCCTGTCTCTGTTCTGACGCAGCGTCCATGTCCCTGTCTCTGTTCTGACGCAGCGTCAATGTCCCTGTCTCTGTTCTGATGCAGCGTCCATGTCCCTGTCTCTGTTCTGATGCAGCGTCTATGTCGCCACTAGCGGATCCAGAGGGGCGGCAGGCCCCCCCATATTGCCTGAAATCGGCGAAATTTGACATATTTTTCACTGTAGAGGGAGATCTAATAAACTTTTACAAAAGGCATATTTGTTTTAAACCGTTCAGCAAGGTTCAAAGAAGCCAAAGGTCCGGTAGCGAGATGCTCTTCGACAATTGCGTACTTCTCAGACAAAGACAAAAACATGCCCGCGCTTCTAGATCCGGCCAGTGCATGTCCCTATCGTCTGTTCTGACGCCAGTGTCCATGTCTCCTGGTCCCTGCCTGGTGTTCTGACCCGCATGCGCCGAAGCTTCCACGATCTCGCTATCCATCTGTTCTTGACCGCCGAGGTCCCATGTCTGTGGTCTCTGTTTTCTGACCGCCAGTGTCCATGTCCTATATCCCCTGTTCTGACGAGGGGCATCCCCCCACGTCGCTGTGTGGGTGCCAAGAGAATTCTGATGAGAACGTCAGAAGGAACACGGCAGACTACCGGCGCACCCAGTGTGCCGCCATTTGACGGTGAGACCGATGGCGCAAGACCTCGAGCAGCGGCGTTCGAGCTGCAGAGATGCCGGCGTGACCGCTGACGTGCGCGCAGGCTCAGCAGCGCCCATCCGCACAAGACCGATTCCACGCACCAAAGGCCATCATCGACAGCTGAACGTAATCGGAGTGACAAGAAACCCGTTATCATTACCTGTCTGGCAAGCGCCTCTACACTCAAATTGTTTACTATAAGGCATCCATATCAAAACCAGCCAGTAAACTCATACCTGGTTGTCGGTGTATATCATGACCGATATTGATACAGCTAGAGAAAATACGTTCCAGTTTCAAGCACGGGCGTTTAATTAAAGACAGGACTAACTTATGACTGCCTGTTACATGTGTCACCGGGCGTTCTCTGTTCTGCCTGACAAGGAATTCTGAGGGGATTTATTGTCGTCGTTTATTATCAACAGGCAAGGACATTTATCTCACTTCAAGATCGTTAATCATTCCCTGCTAAATCCCCTGGTTTCGTCAGCAGTTAATACGGCTATGACAGCATAATCCAAAAACCGACCAATGAATTATAGACGTACCATATACGTATCGTAATGTCTCATGAACCGTAATACGGTTAAGTACCGTACGTATCGAAATGGTGGCAGCATTTCGGAAGTGGAAATAAATTGAAGAGAAATATATGGAAATTTGTACTAGAGTTCAACAAAAGACCGATATTTTGGGGTTTAATGTTTAAATCCGTTTCAAAGAATCAGGATTACTAGTGCAGCTTGTTATTGCACTTTTGGTTCAAAATAAGCGTCCCGCTGGGTTGGCTGGCACAGCAGTTAAAGGGAATATACCGCCTTGGGAAAAGTATGTGGAATGATGGAGATGAATGCCACTCACCTGGGCACTCATCTCCATCATTCTACATACTTCTGTCAAGGCGGTACATTCTAGTGGTGCCAGTTTCAGAAAATATTTGTCCAATGTCCGTTCAATGTCCAAGACCATGTTCAGCGGTCCGTCCGAAACTGTCCGAAGATCATTGTTTGTCAGAAATTTGTCCGAATGCAGAACAAATGTATGATATGGAATGTAAAGCATCCAGTGTATCATTCCCAATATAAACATAAATATAGGCATTTGTGTCAAATAACACTTCAGTTAGGATATTCGAAAGCCACAAACATCATACATTAATTTATATACAGGACAATATGTATTGATAAAAAGTATTTAAGGGATTTTCACGACAAGCCATCCCTGGGCGTTGGATTTTCGAAAAATGTCCAAAGAAATATGCTGAAGTGCGTCCGAAACCAAATCGGTCTTCGGATAAAGTCGGATTTCCGAAAATGTTTGCACCGATTGGCACCATTAGTACATTCCCTTTAACTGCTGTGCCGGCGAACCCAGCAGGACGCTTATTTTGGAACCAATAGTACACATTTTATCAGGATTACATAGTGCGGTTTGTGGAAACCAGTGTTCTTGTGAGCCGGTCTTTACAAAGGATTCCCACTTTGTCTCACCCCGGCGGCTTCCGGGAAGTCTACTTGACACAGTCGGCTGTGTAAAGACGTCTAGAAATGGAGCTCAGCTCTGCCGTTCAGCCAGTCGATTAGAACTCCCAGGAGCCTGCAGTACAAATATGAATTATACTATCAGCGTCAAGCACGACTGGCATCTGCCGATCATCAGGCATCTCCATGGTTACGGGACAGCGATTACATTCCGATAATTCCTCTGCTTTTCTCGATTAGATCGTGTGGTCATCGGCCAATGAGCAATGTTATTGAGTGTGCCTGGTCGGAATAATCAAGTTCGTCCTGCCAGTGCGTGTTCTGTTAATAGTGTGCTGCGTTCTGTGGCCGGCCACCCGACCTAAACGTAAACTGGATTGTATGACTCGCCTCAGGCTTTCAGATTATGAAATGGATCGATCCATTAAGGTCGCATCCAATCCAAATCCATCTTGGCTTAATTCGTGTCCAAATATCCAGTTCATTATGAGATTCTAATTTAGTGAAAATAGTGATGGTGTATCTGAATAGAAGGTGTTTCAAAATTAATTTGTATGTTGTTATAAATACACTATTCCGAAAAAATAATCTGTCATGCGTATTCTTCCTGATCGATCGGTTGTTAAATATCCAGTGTGTAAAAATTATATTCAGCATGATCCGAATCCATTCGAAGTCAAACTTGCTGATCGAATCCGATAAAAATCAGGTGGATTGGACTCAATCATAAATTCGTTGGATTAATTAAATCCTTTTATACTCTAGTGTTTTTAACCACGCTACCAATTACTACAGCAATGTCATTTATGCGGTATTGTGTTCTCAATTCCACAGTCTTTTTACTCTGTGAGATCGGTGACTTAAGGAAGAATGTCATTGCAATGCCGGATCCTAAAATATAGTATATCCCCAGCTGAACAAGCAATCCACTGGCTTACATTAGTGCAGATATTTCCAATGCATAGCCGAAAAAAACACTGTTCGTTTCGTACTTGCACTGAGACTGCATTCACACCACCTTCCTTGGGGAACTCCCATAGCATCACATTCTCTCTCCCTTGCCATGGAGAAAACGACTGAAGCGTGCTTGGCAACAGCATGCAAGCCCTATCTTTGAAGGCCCTGTCTTGGGTGATGTATGCTGTGAGCCACCACAGGCAGCTGGCGGCTGCCACGCGCACCAACTATTGCGAACACTCAGATACACTAACAGGTGGCTGAGAAACAGGAGACACAGATGACGGCAGGAGTGAGAAAATGGGAAAACGAACGTGTGGGGTAAAATATGAAAATACTGTAGAAGACAACTTCTTACAGTACTTGACTCATCTTGTATATGAGCGTCTTGGGTACATTACTAACATGCTTTCATCACGCAATAGGGGTGCTAAAGAACTCCATCATAATTCATACACGATCTCCAAATGACTTCTGCCGTTGCTACAGCCATCATCAGTATCATCCTCATAGCAGCGTTCGGTCCCAACAGCTGCAAGCAGTCAAGTGAAAAGAGTACAGAAACTGCAACTGATTGCCGCTCTAACTGGGTGTCTTATACTCGGGTCACTGCAGCGATATGACGAGCAGTTCACCGTAACTCAGCAGCTGCAACGACGTAGACCTGGCCGCTGCGCCCCCGGACCAAGACTGTGATGATGTGATGCGATATGACGTCACATGCCGCACATCACATGTGATGTGTGGGATGTGACGTGTAATGTAAACCGTGCAACGTGTGAAGTGTGAAGTGTGACGTGAATCATGTCACGTATGAAGTTTGACGCGTGACGAGCGACATGTGACGTGTGACGTGTGACGTGTGACGTGTGACGTGTGACGTGTGACGTGTGACGTGAAAAGTGTGACGTGTGACGTGTGACGTGTGACGTGTGACGTGTGACGTGTGACGTGTGACGTGTTTCAGAGATAACGAGAGCGGTAACATCCTGGACA
Organism: Semibalanus balanoides; assembly: GCA_014673585.1. Lineage (NCBI taxonomy): Eukaryota > Metazoa > Arthropoda > Thecostraca > Balanomorpha > Balanidae > Semibalanus > Semibalanus balanoides. Next base: position 156,782 of record VOPJ01014683.1, on the reverse strand, counting down.
ACTTGCTCTCCCGGATGGAGCAGTACGCCAACAACCTGGAGGCGCTGGTAGAGGAGCGTACCGCTGACTACCTCGACGAGAAGAGGAAGTGTGAGGAACTCCTCTATCAGCTCCTGCCCAAGTAAGTGTATTCCACCGCACGATAAAGGTAAAGGTGACATGTGAAAAACAGCACTGTGACTAAAGCATTGTGGCTTTTATAATGACCGCTTTGCGGTGTCACTTTGAGTGATGAATGTAATTTACGGTGGAGTGTAAGTTTACATTTTAGTTCGTTCCCCCAGAGAATTCGCAGGGCCGGATATGCGCAGTTGCATTCACCAGATGCAGCTTCATTACACGAAGTAATGTGACGCGAGAGATGGCGAATGTGTCGGGTTTCAATTAGGGTCTTTCCACCGGTCGGGCCTCATTAGGGCTCCTGGTGACAGGAGAGACTGAAACGGGATCTAGCCGTGGCTAATGGTGTCCTGGGGCTGCAGCTGCATCCTGTTCAAAGGACCAGGGAACAGCGCTAATAATATCCGCTACTGAGCAGTGCTCGGAAAGAGACTGATAAAAACGGGACGGTGTCTGGACTCTGGAGGCGTATTAGCAGAGACGGAGCTAGGCGTAGACTCTGGCGTGCGTGTGGGTAGGTCTTCGGTGTCGGTGCGTCTAGGATAATTTTGTGGAGGTGTGAAGATGTTTATTCAGTCCTTGATGCAGCCGCTTTGTCGCAAAATGTATGTAGCCTGGTTAAATAATGTGTCTAGAAATGAGCTCGACTGGCATAAGATTAGATCTATTTACGAACTAAGGTCAGAATACGAGCAAGATGATACCGATCCTGAGCTGACGCAGCCCGAATCAGCGCTGTTTCTCGGAAATGTGAGCGCCGCCTTACTCCCATCACTGTCGTGGGAAGAATAACTATGGCTTCCGGTAGTCGGGAAGGCTCGATGCCGGCGCTCCCGACAGACAAATTGGACACGATCTAACGTGCGGTCGGCTTAGCTGCCGTGCTCCGGATTTCGAATGAAGCGATCGGTCCGCTGGGAAAGGTTATCTTCGAAGTTCGCCGATGCCGTTCACTGGCTAGAGACTGGCCGGTGTGGTTATCCTCAAAGTTCACTGGCTGGCCGCTGGAGACTGGCCGACCAGTTAGTAACAACCAAGAGCCTGGTCAATGCCAGTCCTATGTGACAGGCTGACTGGTGGTTTTCAATACATCATTAGAGTCACGTTTGTGTATCTGAAAACGAGCTTCCCTAAGTTCGCTTCAAACTACAGGTGATCCAAACTCAATACATTATTAGAGTCAAGTTTGTATATCTGAAAACGAACTTCCCTAATTTCGCTTCAAACTATAAGGAATCCAAACGGTTAAGACACCTACATATGGCAAATATTTCAGATTGATAAAGCTTGAACGAAGAAATGGTCAGGGATCAGGGGCGTAGGAACTCATTTGAAGTTGGGAGGAGGCAAAAGGCATTTTGCAGTCGATTCTTTCCATGCAACGTCCATAAGCGTAATTTTAAAAGCCGAAAATGTCGGGGGACAGTTGCTCCCCCCCCCCAGGCTCCTGCGCCTATGGTCGGGATATGTCAAACCAGTGACTACAGTGGCTATGTAGTCTCGGAGTGACTCGAACTGACCACTGACCACAGCATCCTTATCTCACAGATCAGTGGCTGGCCACGAGAACTGACCACTGACCACAGCATTCCTTATTCTTACAGATCAGTGGCTGGCAAGCTGATAGCGGGAATCGTTGTGGCGAGGCACATCGAACAACGTCCCACTTACTTCAGCGACATCGTCGGGTTCACAGCCATTTCGGCCGAGTCGACACCCATGCAGGTCAGTTTTTAGCGTGCGATGTTTATGTTTTTATATTCGCCTTACTCGATGACAATCGGAGTCAACAGGCCAATTTTGGCCAATTTTGCCTGTGTGCAGTGTGCACTGTGCAACATGATGTTGATTTTCCATGACTAAGGCCAATTTCACGCCAGGTTTAGAATCGTTGAATTATCTTAGTTTGTAGTTGATTTATCAGCACCAGCTCAGCACCTGACCATGCCGGCGTTTAGGCCCATTACATTCTGACCCAGCCACCCTAAGCCTCTTCCATAGCAACCCAACTCTCCACTTGATCCGTCCCTTACCCTGCTGACGCTGCTACAAACACCTCGGCCTTCCACATCTCCACTTTTATCCGTCCCTTACCTGCTGACGCTGCTTTACAAACACCTCGGCCTTCACATCTCCCACTTTATCCGGTCCCTTACCCTGCTGACGCTGCTAAAACACCTCGGGCCTTCAATCTCCACTCTTTATCCGTCCCTTGACCCTGCTTGACGCTGCTTACAAAACACCTCGGCCTTCCACAATCCTCCACTTTATCCTCCCTTACCCTGCTTGACGCTGCTACAAACACCTCGGCCTTTCCACTCTCCACTTTATCCGTCCTTTACCCTGCTGACGCTGCTACAAACCCTCGGCCTTTCCACATCTCCACTTTATCCGTCCCTTACCCTGCTGACGCTGCTACAAACACCTCGGCCTTCCACATCTCCGCAGTCTTAGAGAAAGAGAAGAGTAGGAAATGAAAGTACACATCGCGTTTTGCATAGAACCACAATCCTTCACAGCTGTTCCCAACCCACCTAGTCAGTCCAAGTTCATCCGAACGTACTCCAGCCCACTCCATCCCATTTCCAACTGCGCAGTTCGCTGAGGATAAGTGCTATGTTGATTAACCGGCCGAAATGTCAGCGACGATGCTGAAATGGTTCAGAGTGGAGTGCAGGACTCGATCGAACCATCAGACCCTCCCCAGCCTCGCTCATTCGGCCGAACGCGACCTTGCTCCCCTCCCTCCCTCCCTCCGACGCCCCTGGTCAGGATAGACCCGAGCTTGTCTGACTTGGTTAGGATAAGGTCTCATCGGTCTGCTCGGGCCATTAGTCAGCCGTGGGGTGAACGAGAAGCGTCATCCCTTCTCGTTTTAGTTCGCTCCCAAAAATGGGACAAAATGGAATGCCGACCTATTGACAGTTCATGGGCTTCAGAGTTCAGTGCCCTCTCCGCCGATCGAAGCTGCGGGTAAGGCCTTAGTCATGAAGCCAGCCACTATATCCCGGGAAGGCTCTTTAACCACCACATGCCGCTGGCTGGCGGCCACCAGACCTGGGTTAACGTGGGCGTGACAGAGGATATAGGACCGGCAGTCGGGAGGATTACAAGGATCCAATCCGGCTTGGCCACAGTGTGCATGTATAGGTCGGGGTGGTCGACGCCCTGCGATGCACCATCTGAGATGGATGGAGTACCCTCAGCTGGTGTTATTGAATTATATAACCACCACCTATTTAACTCTCGCCCGTGTAGGGCAAGATCACTGCGTGACCGTGTAGGAGGGGGTTGATACGACCCCCCCCCCCTCCTCCTTGGCGTTTAGCGCCTAATTGAGCTAGAGCTTCGATTCAAAACGAGCGTGATGCTAGTGACGAGAGGAAGCCATTGACATCTGATTTTAAGGTCTTGGGTCATTAGGGGAGGTCATGTCAATGCAAAAATGTCATCAAATCTTAAATGTGTCATAAATGAGAACTTTTCAAGCTAAAATGGTAAAAGAACATCTTATAATGCTAAATAGACGCCCAATTTGAAATCGGCATTACAAAATGACCTAAAAATGATCAGATTAAAAAAGGTCGTGTCAGGTCATCTAAGGTCAGTGACCTCTGTTTACTCTTGGCAGCATATGACCCCAGTGGATATTTTATCATGTAAAATGGATCCCAGAATTGAAATCAGCGTCAAAAACTGCACTAGAAACGGACAAAGACATCTGAGGTCAAAAAGGCGAAAGGCGAAAAAAGACATCTGAGGTCATCGGAAGTCACTGATCTCCGTTGTCCTCTGAAAAGTTCAATCGAGATCGCAATCTCTGCAGAAGCCTCAGCTGTCACCTAGAATCATCTTTGAATATGCTCCTGAGCAACAAACACTCGGGAACTGCACATGTTTCAAGGATTGTTACTCAGGGACGCCAGTTTCGCAAAACACGACCTTGAGAAACAGAGATGATTGGTCATACGGGTTAGAAGTTCAAATTTTTGAGTATGTGTCAAATTGATGCAAAGTAGGGTACTGAAAGTTTCATCGCGAACGAATGATATTTACGCGCGTAATTCTGGAAAAAACGAGGGGTGGCATCCATCCCCCCTACACTAGCGAGGGTTAGGGCGCTGACAACTGCCTGTCCTGGTTGCAATAGATGCTAAATGTGTCCTTTAAGCGTCTATGGGTTCGAATAAGGAATTTAAGAAAGAATCCTGTAGGGTGACTGGTTGAATTACACAGGACTTTGTTGGTATTGGCTTTAAACATACCGCATTTGCTGGCATATACCGCTACAAGTTGTAACTATTAGAATCGACTCTTCATTACTGTTCTATTGCCGTCATGACATGTAGATCTTGCATTACATACAAAAACGAACACTTTACACCCAACAGTGCAATAAAATGAATTGCCGTCATTGGATGTCGATTGTCGACTGTTGTCGATGTCAGCGCCAGCCGACTGCTGAATATATATAGGGCTACATTTCCTGCCTCACACCGTTGATGTAAAAGCCTCTGTAGTTCTGCGGCTCAGACGAGTCATCCATTAGTCATCACACAGAGCCGTCTCTTCTTCTGGTGGTGGATGATAAATGGAAGTCGGGGTGTGTGGAGGGGGAGGGGACTATCACTCCGTCTACAGTTTCCCAGGACGCTGCATAGCAACAGCAGTGTGCCGCTGACCTAAATCTGCTGCTCATAGTCCCGACTGATGTGCCATTCCGGCGCGGCTGACGTGCGGGTGTCCGCGTGCAAATGCCCGCAATTCTCTCACGGAAAGGTGTCTTGGACCTGTGGTGGTCGGTTCGTTCACTCCTAGCGGCAGGTCCAATCGGCTAAGTAGGGCTACGTTGATACCAGGCGCTTTGAAATTCAGATGCCTTAAAAAATCGTCAAGCTTGACTTTCAACCAGGAGTTTATGTTGTGTTGCTTAATTCAGCGGTACAAGCAAAACTGCTATGTCAGATGGTGAAGATCCAGACCCCTTTTTATATAACTACGCACCATTTGCACTCTTCAGGCAATCTTTCCAGGCTTATAGAAGGATGAAACGGAAAAGAAAGCAGCCGAATCCTTCGGCGTCTGTCCTGCAGTTACTGCACTATTTTCGTCTTGCATCATACTGTGCATGCATTATTCGTTCAATGTAAAGACCTATGCTCATAGCAAGCCAAAGGAAAATGGAAATCAAGCTATATATTTGCCTATGTGACTTCAACAGATCATTAACGATACCACGAATCGTTATCGTTTTGAATTCATCATCATATCATATAGTTTCGGTTTATTGTGCACCTGTGGCGAAAATAAATGCTTTCGCATCTATCAATGATAGGTACTGTTCGTAGAGTTGTAGCTGCCATATCTTACTCAGTAATCATTGTCAACCATACAATTGGTTTTCAGTTTTCCACATCAAATAACATAGATGTAAAAACAAGACTTGTACCTGGATCCCGAAGTAAGCTCTGGGATCCAAGTGGATCCCTCAACATAAAGCACATGCAGATATTGGATCCCAGTGGATTCCTCTGCGTAAAATGCATGAAGATCTTGGACCACCTGGATCCTTCGGGGTAAAATGCATCAGTATCTGTGATCTTTGTGGATCCCTCGGTTTATTGTGTACCTGGATCTGGTGTCCCATGTGGAACCTGGGACACAGAACACAGAGATCCGGATCTCAACTGGATACTGGGATCCAGGCACATGTCTAGTAAAAACATATCGCTGATGCATCGAATGGAGCACATCAACCCTCAAGATTCGCCAAATGCAAATAGCAAACTCATTGAGACACTTTTAAAAAAAATCATCAATGTGAATGAGGCCCTCGGATTCAGTGGTAAATCATTCCACGCTCTGATGGCTCGAATGAAATTATGTTCCTCATAAGCGAAATAGCCATATTTGCATATCATTTTGTAGTTGAATATAGCAGGCATGACGATACATAGTGAAGGTATGGTAATATAGTTGAATATCACTTTATCAGACGTTCTACTTCTTACTGCCGGTTATAGTTTACGTATTTTATCTCGTCAATTATCGTATGACCGTATGCTTGTATTATATTTGGGCATATGTATTTGTAATGTTTCATCAGGTGTCATGTCTTATATAAATTGGTTACCCTAAAATAAGGAAGCAAATATTCCAACACTGTTTGCCCAAACATGGTGCCTTAATGTGGAAAACTTCGCTTACCAGATTTGAATTAAGCAGGAGTATGCACTGTGTTACATAAGCGCATAATTGAAAGCTAAATATACCTAAATTCAACACAGGCAAGCAGGGCGAGAATTGTTAATCTAGTTTCGGCAGAATGTATCCGATAAATTGTATGAGGCCGGAATTAACCTTCGTCGAGCTGTAACCAGGGGCGTCGCCGACGGGGGGACGGGGGGGGTCGCGACCCCCCCACTTTTGAAAACCGCGGGGTTGACCCCCACTTTTGATGGCGATCGACTCCCCACCCACGCACTTGTTATGAGCGGAAGCTGATTCCAGTTATCATTAGGTATTTACAATTAAAATAAATATTTAAAATAGTAACAAAAATACGACATGGGAAAATGGCTCATCAGTTACAGATGATCTTTTTTTTCGTTTTCCCGTCGACGTTCAACACACCCCTGCTCCCGAAAGGAAAAACGAATTAAATATCACCCGTAACATGTTCGAGCCCGTAGCACTAATGCGACATAAGTGAGGGAAGCACTACGTTTGTGAAGTACACACGGTCATATCATATGCATACATCTTACATATACTTAACATTGGTAGTCGTCAAAGCTTGCTGGTCCTAGAATGATTTAAGATCATGGACATCTCATACCATAAGAGTCATCATGGGACAGAATTTTCAGAGCTGCCACCCGTTCCACGCCCATTCAGCCAGACCAAAAGCCGTTCCAACCCGCATTCATACTTGATAGGGCCCCCTTTTTTTTTCCCCCAATTTTCCCCCCCACCCAAAATTTTTTTTCCCCCAAAGTTTTAATTATGTTACTGTTTTTAGTGGTACCAAATTAATGGTCTGTCCCCATACAACGTTCGCAATCGTGAATTTCCCCAATTTGCACCATTTCCATCCATTCCTGTCCCTTTCCATTTTCCCATATGGGATCCCAGTCCATGAAGGGCTCTACATAACAGGTCCTTTTTTAGAAGAAGGTATGAATAGAAAACCGCAGCTAACCCTTGCATATATAGGCGATAGCCGATAGTATACCTATCTAAACTGCGAATCCCAGTTGTGGTAGCCATGTAACCCTCGCCCGTGCAACGTCCGATACCTAACATGACCGTGCAGGAGGAGGGGGAGGGTAAGCTCCTAGCGTTTTGTTTCCAATTGAGCTAGAGCTTCGATTCAAACAAGAGCATGTTGCTTGTGATTAGAGGAAGCCTGTTAATATAACATTTGATTTGAATGTCCTGGATCACGAGGTGACCTATGCAGGTCATGACATTGACCCTGGATGTCATCCAAATCGTGCATTTGTGGAAATCAAATTATAATCGAGCTATAATCGTGAATGAACATACAATTATGTAAAATGGGTGCTAAATTGAAAATAAGCGTCACACATTGTCCCAAACTACTAGAATCAAAAAAGGTCATCTCAGGTCATCGGAGGTCAGTGACCTCTCCTCACCTCGTTTGACCTGTGAAAGAGCATGACCCGGGTGGAACATATAATTAGCCGTTTTCACAATGGATGATTTTGCGCGAAATGTCTTAAAACATTTTGAAATGTTTTAGTAGCAGCCGTTTTCACGATGGACTAATTTACGAAAAAAATAACCCTCGCCCTACGAGACCGTAGGGCGAGGGTTAAAACATTT